>PVIY010044775.1:0-19500 GCA_004026745.1 Myrmecophaga tridactyla | reverse complement strand
GACACTTTCTTTATTATCTTAAGATTCCTTTTCTGGTGCAGAAGGAAAAATAAGAATTTTTTCAACTCAAGACAATCCTATAAACATTTTAAATAAAAAGCATTAAGCCCATCTGGCATTTAGAAGAAAAGGTCTTCAGTCCCCCATAGCAACCAATTACTAGTCTGAATACTTATGAGTCTACAGTTTTAGTGGGAAGATCAGCAAGAGGAAACTATATTTATCTAAGTAATGAAGAATAATTAGCTTATAAATTGAATTTAAATTGATCACTAAGCAGAGTTATTTACATTATTGGGATCACTTCTTGATTCAAGTGCAGTATATAGATAATTTCAACCTACCTAGTCACTGGGATTTTAAACTGAGATCCCCAATGTGAAACAAATTAAAAGGCAGGAAAGGATGCCTTTCTCAGGGATTGTTCTGTGTAGGGTCCTCTAGTTATCTACAACATGTTACCTTAGTGCTTCTGTTTATCTGTAATTAGATGATAAAAAGACTGTGTCATTTATCTGAAAAACTGTTTCTGATTGTTGAATTGGAAGGAGTCTAATGTAGTTAGAGTATTCGGGAACCTGAGGAGGGCTCACACTAAGATTTAGGGGTATTATATGATGGGTAGGCTATGGCCGTGCTCTGCAGTTTCATAAGTTCTGGGAACTCTTGAGGAAAAAAGGTAGTAAAAAGATAATATATATATTATATAAACACACACACACACATATTCTTCAGTATATATATATATACTGAAGAATTATATATATATATATATATAATCTTTGAGTGATTACCAAAAACTGGCAGGCCGTCATCCTCAAAACTCTGGAAAACAGTAAAATTATTTCAGTAATGCTGAATCAAGAAGATACAGTTTTAAAAACAGTGGGAGAAATTTGTGGTGCCCTTGCTGGGCTCTTCTCAACCTCTTCCCTAGTGTTGTGTGGAATCAGCCTGCTTTCTCATTGTGGGCCCCTGGCCTGTTCCAGAGGGGGCAGAGCAACCTCCATGCAATGCACATACTGGGATTTCTGTATGTCAGTACCCATCCATCAGGTGGGAGTCTGAACAAATAAACTAGGGGACTCTTTTCTGGCTCATTCTCCCAGAAGTTGCCCTCCAGGTTAAAAGCAGCTGCAAATAGCGAAAGCAGGGTGAGAAACAATGAAGTCAAAGCAGCCTAGAGCAAAGTATGACTGACTTTAAGGTTCACAACAGAATGCCAGGGAGGAGAGGGAAAATCTATTTCATAAGGATATAGGGGCCATTTGGATTCCTGAAAATGGGTGAATTCCTAAGGCCATGAGGAAAATGAAGCCCAGTTCAAGATACAAGCTCAGGAAAGAAAGAGAGGACGGTGCCTTTCTTGATAGGAAGGCTAAGCTCTGAAGGAGAGCATCAGCCAATGCAGAGGTAAATTGAAAAGACTGTGTAAGGAGTTTTTTACTTTGCTTTGTTTTACTCACTCATGGCACTAAAGGAAATGCTCCTCATATCATGAATTGGATATAAATTTAAGGAATAGACAGCACAGAGACTCAATCTCAGGGTTAACTCAATCTCAGGTCAAAAATGAGGGAAGGATTAAGACATTAAAATATTAAAATGTAGAGAGTGCAGCAAATGATTACAAGTCAAATAAGGGAAATTATGGCCCATTCAAAGGAAGAAAAAAAATTGAGACATCATCAGTGAAGATCAGACATTGTACATACCAGACAAAACTTAAAAAAGAATCATCCTCAGTATGCTCAAGATGCTGAAAAATGAAGTGTGGGAACTAAAGGATATTAAGAAAAGGATGAATGAAAAAATGAGAATCTCAATAAAGAGGTAGAAAATTTTAAAAAGGAATCAAACATAAATAACAAATTTATTGACCACAATTTAATTAACCAACCACAATAGCTGAAATGAAATATTCCTGGAAAAGTTTTGGGAGCAAATTGGAGCAAGAAGAAGAAAGAGTCAGTGAATTTGAAAGCAAGTAAGTCAATTGAAATGATTCAGCTGAAGAGAAGGAAGAAAAAAGAATTAAAAAAAAAAACCAGTGTGCAGAGCCTAAGAGACCTATGGGAAACCATCAAATACATCAACATATGCATTATGGTATCCCAGAAGGAGAAGAAAGAGAGAAAGAGACAGGAGGATCATTCAAAGAAATAACGGCAGAAAATTTCCCACATCTAACAACAACAACAACAACAGCAAAACCCAAACAGGGTAAACTCCAAAAGAACCACACCAACACACTTAGCAGTCAAACTTTCAACTGCCCAATACAAGGAGAGAGTTCTAAAAGTGTCAAGAGAAAAGCAGCTGTTATGTACAGGGGAATCTCAATAAGATTGAGAGCCACATTCTCATCAGAAACCATGGAGGTAAGAAGGCAGTGGAATAAATATTTATAGTGCTGAAAGAAAATACTTGCCAAGCAAGAATCTTATATCTGGGGAGACTGTCTTTCAAAAATGAGGGAAGGATTAAGACATTCACAGATAAACAAAAACCAAGGAAGTTCATCACCACTAGGTACATCCTACAAGCAATGTGAAATGAGTACTTCAGATGGAAATGAAAGAGCACTAGACAGTGGACCAAAGCAGCATAAAGAAATAAAGAACTTTGGTATATTTAACCTCTTAGGTAATTATAAATGCCAATGGTATTGTATTTGTTGGTATGTCACTCCACTTTTTGACATACAGTATATAAAGATATGATTTGTAACAAGTACAGTAAAAAGTTTGGGGTATGGAGGGTATAGGATAAGTTTATAGGCTACTGAAGTTAAGTTGATAAAAAATCAAACATAATTCTTATATATTTAGGATGTTAAATTTAAGCCCCAGGGTTACCATAAAGAAAACATCCAAAAATATATACAGAAGGAAATGAGAATAGACTCAAAAATGGTACTCTACAAAAAATCAAATAGATATGAAAGTGGGCATTAACAGAATAATTGAGGGAAAGAAGAAATAAAATACTTACAAAGATTAAGTAGTACAATGGCAGAAAAAAGTCCTGCATTATCAGGAATGATTTTAAGTATAAATGAAGTATGCTTATCAGTCAAAAGGCAGAGAATAGGAGAATGGATAAAAACCCACAACTGAACTATGTGCTGTTTACAAGAGATTCACCTTAAATTCAAAGGCATGAATAGATTGAAAATGAAAGGATGGAAAAAAATATACCACGTAGATAGTAACTGAAAGAGAGCTGGGGTATCTATTCTAATATCAGAAAAATATATACTGTAAGACAAAAACTGTTACAATGTACAAAGAAGATCACTATATACTGATAAAAGGGTCAATTCAAAAAGAAGAGATAACAATTATAAATATGCATGCACCTAATGGTAGAACCCCCAAATATATGAAGTGAACATTGACATGTTTGAAGAGAGAAATATATAGTTCCATATTAATGGTAGGGGACTTTAATGTACTCCTTTCAGTAATGGACAGAATATCTAGACAGAAGATCCATTCAGAAGACTGGAACAATACCATAAACCAAGTAATGCTAATAGACATATGTTGAACACTTCATCCAAGAACAGCAGAAAACATAATCTTTTCTAGTGTATTTGGATCATTCTCACTATGGACCATATGTTAGGTCACAAAACAAAAGTCTCATTAAATATACAAATGTATCAACTCTGAACATAACAGAATGATGCTAGAAATCAATCACAGAAGGACAAGTGAAAATGTACAAATATGTGGAAATTAAACAACATATTCTTTTTTTTTAACAACACATTCTTAAACACTCAATGGGTCAAAGAAGAAATCATAAGGAAAATGAGGAAATATCTTGAAAAGAATATAAAATACATAAGAGAAAGAGAAAGATATTTAATCAAAGACCTGACCTCATAATTGGAGAATCTAGAAAGAAAAGAAAACTAAACCCAAAGGAAGCAGAAGAAAAGAACTAACAAAAATTACCCTGGCGATGAGAGATAGAGAAAAATATTTATAACAATAAAGAGAATCGATGAAGCCAACCATATCTATAAAAGCAACAAATCTTCAGCTAAACTGATGAAGAAAAGAGGACACTAATGAAAGGGGGGATTATTACTGACTCCACAGAAATAGAAAGGACATAAGAGGACACATTAAACAAGTCTATGCAAACAAATTAGATAAGCCTGATGAAATGGACAAACTTCTAGAAGCACACAAACTCCCTCCACCAGAAGAAACCTCAACAGACCAATAACAAGTAAAGAGGTAAAATCAGTAATCAACAACCTCTCAACAGCAACAAAAAGTCAGGCTTCACTAGTGAATTTCACAAATATTCCAAAAACTAATACCAAAGTCTTCAAAAAAATGAAGAAGGCAGCAAATTCACTGGCTCATTTTATGAGGCCAGCATCACCCTAATACCAAAGCCAGATAAAGATTGCATAAGAAAAGGAAAGCAAACCAACATCCCTCATGCGTATGATGCAAAAAGCCTCAACAAAGTACTAACAAACTGAATCCGAAAGCACATTAAAAGAATTATGCACCATGTTCAAATAGGATTTATCCCAGGTATTCAAGGGTGGGCTAACATAAATTGAGAATCAATTAATATAATACACCACATTTATAGAATGAAAGGGGAAAAAAGCTACCTGATCATCTCATTTGGTTCAAAAAAAGGCATTTGATGCAATCTAGCCCCCCTCATGGAGAAGTTTTATTTGTTTTTTATTTTATTTCTTAGCTTTCTGAGCATTTCTTTAATTTTAAAATGGGGCAATACAAACAACAACAACAACACAACCAGACACATAGTAATCAATTTAGTTTTGTTGATTTTCTCTATTATTTTTTGGTTTTCTACGCCATTTATCTCCATTCTAATCTTTGTTATGTCCTTCCTTCTGCCCACATATGGTTTTGTTTGCTCTACTTTTTCTAATTCTTTCATTTTTGAGGTTGCATCTCTGATTTGAAGTCTTTAATCTTTTTTAATGCTATAAATTTCCTTGTCAGCACTACCTTCATTACATCACCTAAGTTTTAGTATGCTGTATTTTCATTTTCATACCTCCCAAGATATTTCCTAATTTCATTTATGGTTTCCTATTTAAACCATTGGCTGTTTTAAAAGCATGTTGTTTACTTTTCACATATTTTCTTTCTCTGTTATTGATTTCTAGCTTCATTCCATTGTCACTGGAAAACATGCATTGTGTGATTTCAATATTTTTTTAATGTATTGAGACTTGTTTTGTGATCTAACATAGTCTATCCTTGAAAATGATCCATATGCACTCAAGAAGAATAGATATTATGCTTTTCCTGGGGGAAATGTTCTATATATGTCTGTAAGGTCTAGTTGGTTTAAAGTCACATTCAAGTCATATTCCTTTATTGATCTTCTTACTAGATGTTCTAACCATTATTGTAAGTGGTATATTAAAGTGTCTTTCTATTGATGTAGAATTGTCAATTTCTCCATTCAAATCTGTGAGTATTTGCTTCATATATTTTGGGACTCTGCTGTTAGGTTCATATATATTTATAATTGTTATATCTTCTTGTTGAATTATCCCCTTTATTATTACATAATGACCACCTTTGTCCCTTGTAACTGTTAAAGTTTATTTTATCTATTCTTAGTATAGCTATCCCTGCTCTATTTTTGTTACTACTTGCATGGTTATCTTTTCCCCTCTTTTCACTTTCAACTACTTGCATCTTTGAATTTAAGATGAGTCCCTTGCAGATAGCATATACTTGGGTCATAAATTTTTAAATCTATTCTGCCAATCTCAGCCTTTTTACTGGAGAGTTTAATACATTTACATTTAAAGTTATTACTGATAATTCAGAATTATCTTCTGCCATTTTGCTATTTAGCCTTTGTATGTCTAACACCTTTTTTGTCCCTCAATTCTTTTACTAATACCTACTTTTAATATTTATTTGAGGTTTTTGGTGTTGAAACATATTGAATGCCTTTTATTTTCTATCTGGAATTGTTTTTCACCTATATTCCTTGTGGTTATGGGGTTAAAAGTTAACATAATAAATATATGACAATATTATTTGTTTTGATAACAACTTGACTTCAGTAACATACACACATACTTTTCCTGTACCCTTCCACTCACCTTTTTTTGTACTTGTTACACTTAAATTTTTGTTCATTGTATGTCTAAAACCATAGAGTTTTCATTGATTTTTATGGATTTGCATTTTAGCACTTCTAGGAAGTAAGAAGAGGCGTGACATATAAAACAATACATTGCAATAATACTGATATTTATAATTACTTAAATGGCTACCTTTCCTGTAGGTCTTTATTTCTTTATGTACTTTGAACCACTGTCTGCTACTGACCTTTCAGTCTAACGAATACCCTTTAGCATTACTGGCATGGCAGGTCTGGTGTTAAACTTCCTGAGCTTTTGTTTATCTCAGAATGTATAATTTCTCCATCATTTTGAAAG
This sequence comes from Myrmecophaga tridactyla, assembly GCA_004026745.1. Taxonomy (NCBI): domain Eukaryota; kingdom Metazoa; phylum Chordata; class Mammalia; order Pilosa; family Myrmecophagidae; genus Myrmecophaga; species Myrmecophaga tridactyla. The sequence continues at coordinate 13,028 of PVIY010044775.1, read as the reverse complement.
AAAGGTTTACCAGATATAAAGTTTTGGGTTGGCAGTTGTTTTCTCTCAGTGCTTTAAGAATTTCAGCCCAACTTCCTGCCTCTATAGTTTCTGATGGGAAGTTGGAGCTCAATAAAATTGGGACTCCTTTGTATGTAACATCCTGCTTTTCTCTTGAAGGTTTCAGAACTCTCTCCTTGTCCTTTGCATTTAATACTGTGCTCAGTATATGATGGTGTCTATTTTTCTTCATGTTTATCCTGTTTGGTGCTCTCTCAAGTTCTTGGATATACATATTCATGTCTTTGATTGAGTTTGGGACAACCTCTGTGATTATTTCTTTTATTATTCCTTCTGCCCCTTTCTCTGTTTCTTCTCCCATAATGTGTATTTTGGTGTGCTTGATGGTATTTCAGAAGTGTCTTAGCCTATTCTTACTTTCTACAATTATTTTTTTCTTTCTGTTCCTCACATTTTGAGTGTCTTGTCTTCAAACTCACTGATTCTTCTGCTAGCTCCAACATGTTCTTGGACTCCTCCTGGGCATTTTTAATTTCATTTATTGTGGTCTTCAACCTCAGTACTTTTTGGTTCCTTTTTAAGAATTTCTATCTCTTTACTAAGATTCTCATGTTGCTCATTCTTTGTTATTCTGATATACTTTAGTTCTTTCTCTGTATTTTCCTTCATCTCCTTGAGCATTTTTAGATCATTTCTTAAAAGGCTTCGTTCAGTATGTCTACATTCTGGTCCTCTTCATAGGTATTTTATGGAGTTTTATCCTTTTCCTATGTATGGGCATCATTTCCTCTTTTTTGTTGTCATGTATTCTTTTGTTGCACATTGTACATTTTAGTATATTAAAGTGTTAACTCTGGGAATTATTCCTTGAGATTGTCTGTTTCTTGATTTTGTGACCAGCTATTGATCAGACTGAGATGTCCTTGAGCTTCAGCCCTCCTATCAGGAAGTTCTGCCCAAGGCTAATACAGTGTGAAGACCTTGTCTTTCTGGGCCTCTGTCTCATCCTGGGCTTTTGCTAGTTGGTTGTTTTTGGAGTTCCTCTTTTTATAGGAGTTTGGTCATCCTCTCTGTGTCCCAGGAGACACACCTCTCTCTCCTGGTTGTTGGAGGCCAGCATACATTTGCTCCAGACAGTCTATCTCTATAAATTTCTTACTCTCCATTTGAAGTTTCAAGCTGCTTTTGCCTGGTTGGCAATTCTGGGAGAAGGGGTATGACAGGTAGAACTTTCCCAAGTCAGTCTTTCCCAGCCAAAACAGGGCTGGGATCCCCAAAAGGGGGGCAGACTGGAGCCAAAGTGACATGGAGAGGGGCTCAGGATGAGTACAAGAGCTTCTTGCATGTTTCCCTAAAGCTGAGCTTTCCTGGCCTGCCTAGAAAATGCAGCCTTTCAACTAACTGTAACCTGCATCCCCGGGGAAGTGCAGTATCCTTAAGTCTCCACTGCTGTCACCCCTGTCTGGGGTGGTTTGAAACAATGGCAACCACTGACTTTGTCCAGGGTGGGTTGAAACAATGGCTGTCCTCAGGGCCAGGTACCCCATGATATGAAGTGGCTGATCAAAAACCATGACCAGTGATGGTTTTCCCCCGATCTTGTGGAAGAGGATTTTTATGTCCTTTTTGTCACGAGCTAGCCAATGAGTGGACCTTTTGGTGGCTTGCCATAAGAGTTAGGGACAGTTACCAGTAGGTGCTGTATGAAGAGAGAAATTTGCTGATCTTTACTGTAATTTATCAGCCTCCGCTTCCCAATCCTCCCTGGATGCTATACAGTATCCTTCTTGCCTCTGGTATTTTGTAAGAGTTGTTTCAGACAGTTTCTGCTTGCTTAATATTTGTTTTCATGGAAAGACTGAGTCCTGGAGCTCCTACTCTGCTGTCCTCCCATGATCTCTCTGACCAACTGATTTTTGAAAAAGTTGCAAAGTTTACTCATGTGGAACAATCAGATTGTGAAAACTGGATATCCATATACAAAAGAGGGAAGTTAGTCCCCTATCATTTACCCAAATTAACTCAAGTGGGTCAAAGACCCACCTTGTGTTAGACAATGGTTTCTTAGACTTGACACCAAAAGCACAAGGAACGAAAGAAAAAAAATAGCAATGGGACTTAAAAAAAACAATAACATTGTGCATCAAAGAACTTTATCATGAAAGTAGAAAAGCAACCTATAGAATGGAAGAAAATATTTGGAAACCAAGTGTGTGATAAGGGTTTAATATCCAGAATATACAGTTTAACAAAATCCTACAACTCAACAAGAAAAACACACACAAACCCATCATAATATAGACAAATGACATGAATAGACATTTCTCCAAAGAAGATATTCAATGGTCAAAAAAATACATGAAAATTTTTTTTTAACCTTATTAGGCATTAGGAAATGCAAATCAAAACCACAATGAGATACCATTTCACATCCACAATGATGGCTGTTATTTAAAAAACAACAACAACAACAGAACAACTTAATAATAATAATAAAAAAGAACAACAAGTGTTGGAGAGGATACAGTGAAATAAGAACGCTCTTCATTGTTGGTGGGAATGCAAAATGGTGCAACCTCTGTGGAGACAGTTTGGTGGCTCCTTAGAAACTTTAGTGTACAATTATCATATGACCTGGCAACCCTACTTCTAGGAATATACCCATAGAAATTTCAAGGCAGGGACTGGAATTGATATTTTCACATTGATGTTCAAAGCAATTATTCATAATTGCCAAAAGATGGAAGCAAACCAAGTTTCTATAAAAAGATGAATGGGTAATCAAAATGTGACATATATATATTATTTATTCCATAAGAAGGAATGACATTCTAATACATGCAATAGCATGGATGAATCATGAAGATATCTGGTTGAGTAAAATAAGCCAGGCACAATAGGACAAATACAGTATGATATCACTGATCTGAAATAATTAGAAAAAGCAAATTCATAGAGTCAGAAATGAGAATATAAGGTACCAGGGCCAAGGTGGGGGTGGAAAATGGGAAGTTAATGCTCAGCTGGCACAATTTCTGTTTGGGCTGATGGGAAACATACTTTTTGGTACTAGATAGTGGTGATGCAATGTTATGCTTCCATATTATTGTGAATGCAGTTAGCACTGCTGAATTATATATTTGAATGTGGTTAAAGGGAACAATTTAGATCTTACATATGCTACTAGGATAAAAATTTAAAATATATAGGACTCTACAGCTCAGTGAACCCTAATGTAAACTTTGGACTATATCATTATTAATATATTGTTTCATCAACTGTAACTAAGTCACCATGCCAATGCAAAGAATTAATAATAAGGAAAACTTTGTTGTTGGGGGGTGGGGTATGTGGAACTTGTATTTTCTACATGATTTTTCTGTACAACTACAATTTCTTTAATAAAAAATCAAGAATTTTTAAAAAGGGAAATAAAGTTCTTGTCCTAAAACCCCATTTCTCAGACCCTGTTCTGACTCACAGAGGTTATTTGCTCCTGCAAATTTCCTTCTCAATATGGCATTTTGTTTACTTTACATCATGTTACCTTGGTGTGAGGTCTGGTTCCTTTGAATCCTACAACACATACAGGGGTGCTCAGAATTTTCTCGTGAGCGTTTGCCATGCCCAGGCTGATTTGGTCTCAGCCATGCCCAGACCTGCCTCCTCTCTGACTTGGCTTCTGCTTCGATGTCCTCCGGAGCTCAGGATGTGCTTATCACCCATGGCCTGGGCTCTTCACCCTCTACTCTGGGTCTCCAGCTGTCCTCAAGTCCCCAGCCTTTGGCGCTCTTCTGCAGCACCCTCCCTAATCCTTTTCTTTCCTGGTCTTTACTCCTATCTTCCAAGGCCCATTCTTCTAATTCTATATTTCAAAGTCAAGGATCCAGACTAGCAAAGGTAGAAGTGTCCTTAGAAAGCCAGGGAACCAGAGGGGCTGAGGACACAGATAAAATTCTCTGAGTGGGTGTGAGTGGGGAAGCAGGGCAGGGAACACTCTCCTACAAATAGATTTTTGTCTCTAGCACATGAACTTTAAATAAAAACAAAGCCCCTGCTCTTTATCAACTAACATATTTCACAATCTTTCATGCTACATTTTTAAAGTTAATATTTAAATTTTAACTTCTCTTAGAATGGATAACATAACACAATAGGCAGTTCTACTCAAACTTTAATATGCACATGAATTACCTGGAGATCTTGTTAAAAAAAAAAAAGTGCATTCTGATTTAGCAGATCTGAGAAGAGGTTGGGATTCTGTCTTTCTAACTATCACCCTGGAGTTACTTAGGCTGCTAGATCCAAGTCCACGCTTGGAGTAGCAAGGCAGTGGAGTGTGGGGTCTGAAATATTTTATAGCTTCTAATTTGAAAATTACTTTAAATGGAGGTTTTAAAAATGTATTCCTAAATTGGTACAACTCTACAGCATGTTCTCACTTTAAGATGTTAAAAAATACATTGAGTTTCTTCCCTCAGAGTCTGCCACCTCATCCATTTAGCCATGATCGCTTCATTCCAAGCTCACAGGTGTCTCACAGGACAGGTAGGTGAGATGTACTCTTTACCTCTCCCCTGGCTCCATACAGCACTAATTGGCCCACAGCTTCCATACTATCCCCTCTCTCTCTGGAAAATAATGTTGGGAATTTTGAAGACTGACTTAGGATGAGTGGACACGACTTTGAACTACAATTGTATGAAACATGTAGAGAATATGTTACCTCTATGGTTATCTCAACAACAGGCACAATGTAAATCACAAAACACAAAACACAGCCTCGTGAAAACTTTTGTATAAACACCGAGACATCAGCATTAGATACTGCTGGTCACAGCTGGGGCAGGGCAGTTGGAGTCGGCTAGGACCCTGGGAGAAACCAAGCTTGGTGCTTGCTTCAACATGGCACATGAAAGGACAGGAACAAAATTTGAGATAAGTGACAGGAAGTCCAAATAAGGGGCCAGACATGGAAAAAGGCATGGTAAGATGTTTGGAGGTATAGACTTTTATCTACATGGAGCTATAGGCTTTTATCTACAGGGGTCCAAGCTGGATAAGCAGACCCAAGGGTTTACTTTACATCATGTTACCTATCTGCATTCAGATATCTGTCCCAGGCAGATAGGTACAGGTTCAAGTTGAGTGAAAAGAAAACAAATAAAACAGTTGCTCTAACCCAGAGACTAGGTATAGGGTGTTAAGATTCTTGAATAGTCAGAACAACCCATTGGAAGAAAATGTGATGCCAGAATAGAATCTGGCTCTAAGAGCCAATGGTGTATCTGCACAGAAGCACAGGTTCAGATGAGGCTGGTTTCGCCATGGGTAGACCATCTCATGGGCCCTGAGACCTCTCACAGTCCCACCTACAATGCAGATGAAGACAGGCTGATCAACAGTGATCTATGAATCTGGAATCACAGACTGTTTCCAGCTCTGTGGCCTTGGGGAGTGGCTTAACCTTTCTTTCACCAACTTTCTTCACCTCCACATAGGATGGTTTTCAATACCTCCCTTTCATTACTGCTCCAAGAATCAATGAAATGATTGGAATTGTTCAGCTCCATACCTGGCTGTTACAGATGAAACTTAACAAATGGTTATCATCTCTGCCATTTGTTAGAATGCTACTTAGGCAGGACTGTAACAGAGAAGGACAAGTTCAGTAGTAACTTACATCCATTATGTTGTTGGCTCAAAGTGGTATTGAGGATGGAAGACAAAAGCACATGGTTTCCTGCCTTCCATATGGGAAATCCAGGTTCGATTCCAGGACCTTGCACCAAAAAAAAAAAAAAACGCAGATTGTTTGAGGATCAGAAAGTTTCACGAGTCCATCAAACTATCCCATGAGTTTATAATGACATCACCATTGTTCCAGCTTTTGCATTGTGAAACAAACTCATGCCATTTCAAATCTGCCAAGTGCTTTGAATTTGTTTTACCCCAATTGCCATTTTGGTGGGAAAAAGTTAAAACCCTTCTGATCTCTTTTATCAGCTGGGAAGCAACCAGATGGAGACAATACAATTCCAAGGGTTTAGAATTTATTAGAAATTATCCTGTGAAAAATAACTGTATAACCACCTGGACAAGCTTCTAAAAAAAAGAACTGGAGCAAGAGGCCTTTAAAACTCACTCAAAGTATTAATATTTAGTGGTTGAGGGGGACGGTTAGTAAATCTGGAATCTGATAATAAATCTTTAGACTAGATTTGCTGCTTCAGAAACAGATGTAAAAACACCGCAGCTGGTGATTCATTTAGGTAATATTTTTTAAATGTTTTTTCCTAGAGAATGTTAAAAAAAAAAAAGGAAAAATGCATTAGCATGATGATTCACTAAAACACATTGTCAATTCCCTTCTGAAATATAAACAGCTCCCTTTATCCTGAAGGTTCAGAGGGTATCATGTAAATCCTTTTTTCATTAAGTATGTTTACTGTTATTTTGAAATGCAGTTTCCAGTAAACCTTGCAAGCATCTATTCTAAAACACTGTGAAATCCTACTATTGTTTCTGTTAAGAAAAATTATAAAAATTACTGTGCATTTTTAATCTAACATTTGCTCTATGCTGGGGGCTACTCTAAGTGCCTTCAAATGTTAACTAAGTTAATCCTTGCAGGAGTTCTAGGATATAGGAATTTCATCATCTTTCTTTACATATAAGGAAACTGAGGCAGCAACTGTGAGGTAACAGAGCCCAACATCTCACTAGCAGAGCTGGGTTTCAAATGCAGGGATTCAGGGTCCAGATTGCCTCTAACTGCTACCTTCTGCTACCTTTTGTCTTATATGAAAGATTGTTGTTTTTCAGGATTTGGTAACCCCACCACATAACCTAATTTTATTTATTTAATTTTGGATCCCTGGAGCACAGAATTGGGTTAACCATGTGTTTCTTCAAGCACTTCTTTTGAGCATACTTTATTTTTATTCCTTCCCATCTCCACTCCCTATACCCTTCCTTCCCACCCTAAGTGTCCTACCTTTATATATTTAACATATTTCCATCCAATCTATCCTCTTTATGTTTATTTCAATACATGCATAAAACGAGTCATTATTTCCTTTCCTTTTCTCTTTATTTATTTATTTTTTTGCATGGTCAGGAACCGGGAATCAAAATTATTTCTTTTTTTTCAATATTTTTATTAAGAAATCTTCACACACATAAAGTCACTCCACAGTATACAATCCATGGCTCACAATATCACATTGTGTATTCATCATATGATCATCTTTGGAACATTTGCATCACTCCAGAAAAAGAAAAAAAACTCATATGTTCCATAGTCATTACCCTTCCCTTTCATTGACCACTAGTATTTCAATCTAACCTATTTTTCCCCTTATCACCACCCCCATTATTTATTTATTTTTTTTAAAATTTGCATATGGGCAGGAGGCACCAGGGATCAAACTCCAGACCTCCAGCACGGCAGGTCGGAGTTCTGCCTGCTGAGCCACGGCAGCCGCCCACCATCCCCATTATTAATCTATTTGTTTTTCCTTCTGTTCTTGCTCATCTGCTCATACCCTGGATAAAAGGAGCACCGGACATAAGGTTTAAACAAACACATGATCAAATTGTAAAAGCTATATAGTTATATAATCTTCTTCAAGATTCAAGGCAACTAGAACACAGTTTAACAGTTTCAGGTACTTTCCTGTAGCCACTCATGTACACCATAAACTAAAAAGAGAAATCTATATAATGCATAAGAATAACCTCCAAGATAACCTCTCAACTCTGTTTGAAATCTCTCAGCCACTGAAACTTTATTTTGTCTCATTTTTCTCTTCCCCTTTTGGTCAAGAAGCTTTCTCAATCCCATTATACTGGGTCCTGGCTCATCCTGGGAGTCCTGTCCTATATTGCCAAGGAGACTTACACTCCTGGAAGTCATGTCCCATGTAGCAGGGAGGGCAGTTAGTTCATCTGCCCTGTTGGCTTAGAAAGAGAGGCCACATATGAGCAACCAAAGAGGTTCTCTGAGGGTGACTGGCAGGCATAATTATAAGTAGGCTTAGCTTCTCCTTTGTAGGAATAAGTTTCAAAGGGTTGAACCCCAAAACTGAGAGCTCAGATGTCCCCACTACTTGAGAGAATATCAGGAATTCCCCAATGGGAAAGATGAATATTGCTCCTTTCTCCCCAGTCCCCCAAAGGAACTTTGCAAATACTTTTTTATTCTCTGCCCACATTACTTTGGAATACATAGGGGCATCACACTAACCTGTACAAACCAACAAGATCTCATACCTTATTCAACGTTCTATGTACTTACAGTCTTCAAATAAACTTACCATGCAAGTTAAATTAGATAATGCACTACTACCAGAAATGTAAATTTTGCACCAAATAAACATCTTTGGTCTCACACAGAAGATGAAGTTTTAAAATATGAACCATATAATCTTTTACCCTGTATTCTGGTTTACCTTAGTCCTATCTAGATCAGCTTCATTCAAATTTCTAGTCAAAGTCTGATCACTTTTTCAACTTTTTCAACAGTTGCTGTTTGGGGTAATGTTGACTTTCATAGCTTTAGATCTCTAACTATCTTTTGGAGTATAACATACCTCCTCATACGTCACACTTTATACAACACTTTTCAGGGCCTTTTGGGAATTTAGTCTAATTATAGGTCTTGAAGAAAAGAGCGATGGTGGTGTTGGGTCATGAAAAGAAATAGAAGTGTCTTTCAAGCCAATTACTGCAGGACATTCCATTGCAGTTTCAGCTGGTGAAACACGATTAGTTGGTCCAGACAGAGGAGTGAGGGCTGTTTCCCCAGGGAAGGTGGTTAGCAGGCACTTAAGGGTTAATCTCATTAGGTGGATGTTGGACGGCAGACTTCTCTGGGGAGAAAGGAGGCCAGGAAGCTGTTTCCTCAAGGCAGGCTGGAGGTCAAGAAGCTCTTTCTTCATTTATTGAAGAGTTTGCTCTCTCCCAGTTGGGTTGGCTTGACTACTTTATCAAAGATCAATTGTCCATAGAAGAGAGGACCTATTTCTAAACATGTATTTAATTCCATTGTTCAGTATATGTATCTTTATGCCAGTATTATGTTGTTTTGACCCTGTAGTTTCATAATATCCTCAAAAGTTAGGTAGTGTGATACTTCCCACTTCACTTTTCTTTCTCAAGATATTTTTAGCTTCAAAATAAATTTGGTTATTAGTTTTTCTATTTCTGCAAAGTAAGTTGTTGAGATTTAACTGGTATTGCATTGAATCTATAAATCAATTTGAGTAGAATTGACATTTTAACTATATTTAGTCTTCCAATCCATGAACGTGGTATGTGCTTCCATTTATTTAGAGCTTCCAAGATTTCTTTTAGCAATTTCTTATAGTTTTCTGTGTATAGGTCTATTGTATCCTTAGTTAAATTTGTTCCTAAATATTTTATTCTTTTGGTTGCTATTGTAAATGGAATATTTTTCTTGATTTCCTCAGATTGCTCATTACTAGTGTGTAGAAACACTATTTATTTGGGGTGTTACTCTTGTATCCTGCCACTTTGCTGTATTCATTTATTAGCTCTATTAACTTTGCTGTAGTTTTTTTGGATTTTCTACATATAGTATCATATAGTATCTCATCTGCAAACAATGAGAGTTTTACATTTTCCTTTCCAATTTGGATGCCTTCTATTCTTTTTCTTGTCTAATTGCTCTGGAGGGAACTCCCAGCACAATGTTGAATGACAATAGTGACAGGCATCCTTGTCTTGTTCCTGATCTTAGAGGGAAAGCTTTCAGTCTTTCCCCATGGAAGATGGTGTTAGCTGTCAGTTTTTCATATATTCCCTTTATCATGCTGAGAAAGTTCCCTTCTATTCCTATCCTTTGAAATGTTTTCATCAAGAAAGTTTGCTGCATCATCTAGTTTTTCTGCTTTGGCTTATTGATGTGGTGTATTAAATTAATTGACTTTCTTGTGTTGAACCAGCCTTGCATACTTGGAAAAAATCCCACTTGTTCATGGTGTATAATTCTTTTAAAGTGCTGCTGGAGTCAATTTGCAAGTATTTTATTGAGGATTTTTGCATCTATATTCATTAAAGAGATCGGCCTGTAATTTTCTTTACTCGTAATATCTTTTTACTGATTTTTCCTGTAATTTCTTCTTTGACCCACTGGTTATTTAAGACTGTGTTGTTTAGCCTCCAGATATTTGTGAATTTTCTGTCCCTCTGCCTGTTACTGATTTCCAACTTCATTCCATTATGATCTAAGAAAGTGTTTTATATAATTTTAGCCTTTTAAAATGTATTGAGACTTGCATTGTGACCCAGCATATGGTCTGTCCCCGAGAATGATCTGTGAGCATTTGAGAAAAATGTGGATCCTTCTGTTTTGGGATGTAATGTTCTGTAAATATCTGTTAAGTCTAGTTCATTTATTGTAATATTCAAAATCCCCAATCCTTATTTATCCTCTGTCTGATGATGAGTGAGATATTGAAATCTTCAACTATTATGGTAGAGATGTCTACTTCTCCCTTCAGTGTTATCATGCATTTTGCAGCACTCTGGCTTGGTGAATAGATATTTATGATTGTTGGGTCTTCTTGTTGAATTATTCCTTTTATTAATACATAGTGTCTCTCTTTGTCTCTTTTAATTGTTTTCCATTTGAAGTGTAATTTGTTGAATATTAGTATAGATACCTTTGTTCTTTTCTGATTGCTGTTTGCATGAAATATCTTCTTCCAACCTTTCACTTTCAATCTATTTTTGTCCTTGGATCTAAAGTGATTTCCCTGTAGACTAAAGCATATTTAATTCATTCTGCCAGTCTATGTCTTTTGCTTGGGGAGTTCAATCCATTAACATTTAATGGTATTGCTGTAATGGCTGTACTTTTTCTACCATTTTTGTCTTTTAGATTTTATTTGTCATATCTAATTTTTTTTATCTCTTTTCACCTTTATTGATAGTCTTCATTTCCACACTCTTCTCCAAGCCTCTCTCTCCTGTCTTTTTCTATCTGCCTATAGTGCTCCTTTAGTATTTCCTATAAAGCTGGTCTCTTAGTCACAAATTCTCTTAGTGATTGTCTGAAAATATTTTAATTTCTCCCTCATTTTTGAAAGAAACTTTTGCTGGGTATAGGATTCTTGGTTGGCAGTTTTTCTCTTTCATAATCTTAAATATATCATACCACTGCTTTCTCCCTTCCATGGTTTCTGCTGAGAAATCAACACATAGTCTTATTGAGCTTTGCTTGTATGTGATGGATTGCTTTTCTCTTGCTGCTTACAAGATTTTCTCTTTGTATTTGACATTTGGAAATCTGATTAGTAAGTGCCTTGGAGTAGGTCTATTTGGATCTATACTCTTTGGGATATGCCTCGCTTCCTAGATCTGTAATTTTATGTCTTTCATAAGAGATGGGAAATTTTCGATGATTATTTTCTCCATTACTTTCTGTTCCTTTTCCCTTCTCTTCTCCTTCTGGGAAACCCATATCAGGAATATTTGTGCACATCATGTTGTCATTCAATTCCCTAAGACTCTGCTCATATTTTTCCATTATTTTCCCTATATTTTCTTTTGTGTGTCAGATTTCTGATGTCCTGTTCTCTAGTTTACTTATGCTTTCTTCTGCTTCTTCAAATCTATTGTTGTAGGTCTCCATTGTTTTTTTCATCTCTTCTATTGTGCCTTCCATTCCCATAAATTCTGTGATTTGTTTTTTTAAACCTTTGACTTCTTCTTTTTGTATAACCAATGTCTTCTTTATATCCTCCTTCACTTGTTGATTTGATTTTTAATGAGATTTTGCATGTCTGTTTGAACATCCTGAATTAGATGTTTCAACTCCTGTATCTCATTTTAACTATTGGTTTATTCCTTTGATTGGATCATATCTCTGATTCTCCTAGTATGACTTGTTATTTTTTGCTCACATCTAGGCATTTGATTTCCTTAGTTAGTTTATTCTTGAGGCTGTTTTCACTCTTTTACCTAGGGTTTTCTTGTTGGATGGTTTTGTTCTCTATCTGTTCTTTGAAATTCACTTCAATTTATTCTATACCTCTAGCATAGGTTCTCTTTGATTAGAATTCTTCAGTTTTTATTTTTCTGTTTCTTTCCCTGAATATATGGACCTTTTTTTTTTTTTTTTTTTGAGGATGTTCTCCTCAGATATTATCAACCTCAGTCAGATTTTCCCAGACCAGACAGGCCCACATCTCAGGAGGAGAGAGTAACCAGTATCAAGTTTCCTTGAGGTGGAGACCCAGCAGGTTGTGAGACTTTCCTGTGGAAGCCTCTAGGCTCTCTGCTTTCCCTTTCCTGCCCACATGTGGTGCCTGTCTTTGCAGAGCTTCCCACCAGCATAAAGTATTGTGGTGCCTTTAATTTCAGCAGCCTTTTTCTTCTAGGTGTGTGGCTGAGACAGAGGCTGAGGTAGTAGGTGGGCTTTTTTTTTTTTTGCCTCTGTTTTCCAGTCCTTGGGGCCTGAATTCCCTGAAGGATGTCTTCCACTTGAGCTGACCTCCACCCCCCTTTTCTTGGGGCGGGGGGGGGGGGAACAACCTTTAGGTAATAGTCCACCTGATTATTTACTTTGTCTCTCAGACATACCTTAATTACACCCTTGCCTGGGGGCAGTGCTGGAGCCTGAGTGCTCACAGTTCTATTTAATGAGCTGTTAAGAAGTTTTAGAAAAAGAACTTTTCAGAGTTGAAGCCCTGCTCCCTAAATTTGCCAAACAAGAGCTGGAGTTGGGACATGGCTCTATGAACCAGCCTTCTTCCAGTATTTGTGCTATCCAACTGAAAAAGCCTCTGTTAGCCCCACCCCTTCTCTACTGGGATGAAAACTTCTGATTCTTTAGTACTTACTCCAGGTTTATCTGTGTTGGGGCCTGTTTTCAGTACTCTGAATTTGTTCATTAATTCCACAATTGGAGCTTGGTTTAGATAACTCCTTGCTACTAGTAAATTCTGTTTCCTTTCCCCTCAGGGAACCAACCTGCCATGCCCATGGGAGAGGTACACTGG
>PVIY010044774.1:0-19502 GCA_004026745.1 Myrmecophaga tridactyla | reverse complement strand
TATATGTTGAAAACCCCGAAAAATCCACAGCAAAACTACTAGAGCTAAGAAATGAGTACAGAAACGTGGGAGGTTACAAAATCAACACTCAATAATCTGTAGTGTTTGTATACACTAGTAATGAACAATGTGAGGGGGAAATCAAGAAACGAATTCCATTTACAATTGCAACCAAAAGAATAAAATATTTAGGAATAAATTTAACTATAGAGACAAAGGACCTATACAAAGAAAACTACAAGAAATTGTTAAAAAGAAATCACAGAAGACCTAAATAGATGGAAGGGCATACCTGTTCATGGATTGGAAGACTAAATATAGTTAAGATGTCAATTCTTCCTAAATTGATTTACAGATTCAACGCAATACCAATCAAAATCCCAACAACTTCCTTTTCAGAAATAGAAAAACCAATAAGCAAATTTATCTGGAAGGGCAGGGTGCCCCGAATAGCTAAAAGTATCCTGAGAAAGAAAAATGAAGTCGGAGGTCTCACGCTACCTAACTTTAAGGCATATTACGAAGCTACAGTGGTCAAAACAGCATGGTACTGGCATAAAGATAGATATACTGACCAATGGAATTGAATAGAGTGTTCTGATATATAATTGTCTATGGACAATTGATCTTTGATAAAACAGTCAAGGCACCTCACCTGGGACAGAACAGTCTCTTCAATAAATGGTGCCTAAGGAACTGAATATCCACATGCAAAAGAATAAAAGAGGATCCATGTCTCATGCCCTATGTAAAAATTAACTCAAAATGGATCAAAGAACTAAACATTAGATCCAAGGCCATAAAACTTTTAGAAGAAAGTGTAGGGAAATATCTTATAATAGAAGGCAGTTTTCTAGACCTTACACCCAAAGCACGAGCATTGAAGAAAGAAAGAAAGAAATGGGAACTCCTCAAAATTAAACACTTTTCTGCATCAAAGAACTTTGTCAAGAAAGTAAAAAGACAGCCTATACAATGGGAGGCAATATTTGGAAACAATATACACGTAAAGATCTAGTATCCAGAATACATAATAAGACTGTTCAACTCAACAACAAAAAGACAGACAACCCAATTACAAAATGGGCAAAAGACATGGACATACACTTCTTAGAAGAGGAAATACAAATGGCCAATGGGCACATGAAAAGATGCTCAACTTCCCTGGTTATTAGGGAAATGCAAATCAAAACTACAATAAGATACCCTCTCACACCCACCAGAATGGCCATTATCAATAAAACAGGAAACGGCAAGTGCTGGAGAGGATGTGGAGAAAGTGGCACACTTATCCACTGTTGGTGGGAATGTCAAATGGTACAGCTGCTATGGAAGGCAGTTTGGCAGTTCCTCAGGAAGCTAAGTATAAAATTGCCATATGACCCGGCAATACCATTGCTAGGTATCTACTCAGAGAACATGAGGGCAAGGACACAAGTGGACATTTGCACACCAATGTTGATAGTCGCATTATTTACAATGATCTCGAGATGGAAACAGCCCAAATGTCCATCAACAGACAAGTGGCTAAAGATGCTGTGGTATATACATACGATGGAATATTATGCAGCGGTAAGACAGAATAAAGTTATGAAGTATGTAGCAACATGGATGGACCTTGAGGACATTATGCTAAGTGAGATTAGCCAGAAAGAAAAGGACAAATACTGTATGATCTCATTGATATGAACTGACATTAGTGAATGAACTTGGATAATTTCAGTTGGGAGCAGAGACCCTCAGGAGATAGAAATAGGGTAGATATTGGGTAATTGGTGCTGAAGGGATACAGATTGTGCAACACGACTGAGTGTAAAAACTCAGAAATGGATAGCACAGTACTACATAGCTAATACAATAATGCTAGTACACTGAATGAAGCTGAATGTGAGAATGATAGCGGGAGGAGGCCTTGGGGACACAAATGAAATCAGAAGGAAAGATAGAGGATAAAGACTGAGGTGGTATAATCTAGGAATGCCTAGAGTGTTTAATGATAGTGACTAAATGTACAAATTTAAAAATGTTTTTACATGAGGAAGAACAAAGGGAATGTCTATACTCCAGAGTGTTGAAAATAGATGATAATTCATATTTTAAAACTTATGTGTGAGACTAAAGCAAAAAGTGTTTATTTGGAACAAAATTTATATTTTGACCAGTGCATTTCCTCATTTAACTTATGTGGACAGCTTAATTGAACACCGTAAGTACATGGAACCTTAAGGAGGACATGAGATTTTGTAGGTTTGTCCAGAGTGATACCCCGATAAATCTCAGAGTGATTTGAACAGTGAATAAAAAAGTATTTCCAAAGTCCCCTTGGGGGAATGGCGAGAAAGGGGGAAAATTCAACTTCCCCAAATGGAGAATTCTTGATACTCTCATAAGCAGTGGGGACAACCAAAGCGATAGGCTGAGCCCTCAATCTTGGGGTTTGTTTATATGAAACTTAACCCCACAAAGGATAGGCTAAGCCTACTTAAAATTAGGCCCAAGAGTCATCCCCAGAAAACCTCTTTTGTTGGTCAGATGTGGCCTCTCTCTCTCAGCCCACACGACAAACTCACTACCCTCCCCCTCTCTACTTGAGACATGACTCCCAGGGGTGTGCACTTTCCTGGCAACGTGGGACAGAAATCCTAGAATGAGCTGTGACTCAGCATCAAGGGATTGAGAAAAGCTTCTTGAGCAAGAGGGGGAAGAGCGAAATGAGACAAAATAAAGTGTCAATGGCTGAGAGATTCCAACAGAATCAAGAGGTTATCCTGGAGGTTATTCTTATGTATGTATATAGATGCCACCTTTTTAATTCAGGTGAAATGGAGAGGATGGAGGGAACTGCCTGAAAATGTAGAGCTGTGTTCCGATGGTGATATTTCTTAAAGATGATTGTATAATGATACAGCTTTCAAATGTGACTGTGTGATCGTGAAAAAAAGAAAAAGAGAAAAGTAGATGTTGAACATGCCATCAGTTCTCACTCTTCTTGTTTCTTTTCAGTTCTTATAAAAATTTCACCTTTGCCATTTTAACTTTTTTTTGTTTTATTTTGCATGGGCAGGCACCAGGAATTGAACCCGGGTCTCTGGCATGGCAGGCAAGATTTCTGCCTGATGAGTCACTGTGGCCCATTCTATTTTAACTATTTTTAAGTGTACCATTCAGTGGCATTCAGCTTACACAATGTTGTGCTACCAACACCACTTTCCATTACTAAAACTTTTTCATTACACAGAACAGAAAGGTTTTATGGTTAAGAAAAAACTCTTCCTCCCTCCAACCCCTGTGTCCTCTTTCTTACTCTGTTTCTGTATTTGCTTATTCTAGGAGCAAATAATGAATAAATATGAAATTTGATATTTCATATAAGTGAAATTGTACACTCTTTGTCTGTTTCTTTCCAACCTATTTCACTCAACATAATGTTTTCAAGATTCAACCATGGGCCATGGTGGCTCACCAGGCAGAGTTCTCACCTGCCATGCCAGAGACCCGGGTTCATTTCCCAGTGCCTACCCATGTTAAAGAAAAAAAAAATTCAACCATGTTGTTGCATGTATCAGAACCTCACTCCTTTTCGTGACTGAACAGTGTTTTATTGTATGGGTATACCACATTGTGTTTATTCATCCATCAATGGAAGTTTAGGTTATTTTCACTTTGGCTGTTGTGAATAATGCTGCTAAGAACCTTCTTGTACAGATGTCTGTCTCAGTTCCTGCTTTCAATTATTTGGGGTATATACCTAAGAATAGAATTGCTAGTCATATGGTAATTCTGTGTTTAACCTTTTGAGGAACTGCCAAATTGTCTTCCATAGCAGCTGCACCATTTTACGTTCTCACCAATAATGCATAAGGGTTACTATTTCTTCATATCCTTGCCAACACTCATTATTTTAATAAACACTTCTGTTTGTAGTGTTTCACAAACACTTGGATTTTTTTAATAATAGCAATTCTAAGTGGGTGTGAAGTGGTATCTTATGTGGTTTTGATTTGTATTTCTCTAATGGAATAGCTAATGATGTCGAGCATCTTTTCATGTACTTGGATATTGACCATTTGTGTATCTTCTTTGGTGAAATGCCTATTCAAGTCCCTTATCCATTTTTTAAAGGGTTGTTTGTTTTAGTTGTTGAATTATAAGAGTTCTTTATATATTCTGGATAGTAAATCCTTACCAGATATATGATTTCCCCATTCTTCTGAAGCTTGTCTTTTTACTTTCTTGAAAATGTCCTTTGTTTCACAAATGTTTTTAATTTTCATGATGGCCAAGTTATTTTTTTCTTTTGTTGCTTATGCTGTTTTTGCAAAGTATAATGAACAATTGCCTAATACAAAGTCCTAAAGATTTTCCAGTTTTCATAAGAGTTGAATAGTTTAGCCCTTATATTTAAGTCATTTATTCACTTTGAATTAATATTTGCACATGGTAGGAGGTAGTGGTCCAACATATTTTCTTGTGGATATCCAGTTTTCCCAGCCCATTTGTTGACAAGACAGTTCTTTCCCCATTGATTGGACTTTGCACCCTTGTCAAAAATCAGTTGACCATAGATGTGTAGGTTTATTTCGAACTCTCAGTTCTAGTACATTTGTCTGTATGGCTATATTTACACCAATACCACACTGTTTTGATGAGTGAAGCTTTGTCATAAATTACTATTTCCCTTTGATGCAGTAATTTCTCTTCTAGAAAAATATTTAAAATTTGAGCATAGTTGATGTCTAAAGATGTACCTGTAATATTACTGGTCATCCTTGTTCTGTTTTAATGACTTATGGATTCATATTATTATGGGAAGTTTATGTACTAGAATCTTTACATAGACTAACCCTGTGTTCACTTTATTCACTTTTTTTGTTTTAATTACAAAGCAATGTGTTTGCATTTTTTTAAAACAAGCAACACAAAGTGTCTACAGTAAAAATGGAAGATTCTTTTCTAACCATCCTATTCCCACTCCCCAGTCCTGCTCTTGAGGGACAGTTACTTAGAACAGTTTCTGTGTAGCTTACCAACTTGTACTAGAAATAGTGACTAGAGATGTCATGTACATTTTTAAATGTACTGATACTGTGTTTCTTAGGAAATAATCTACAGGTACTTTTTTTCTGTTTTTATTCTAGCAATTTCTCTGTTCTCTTTTCTTGATGTTTATTGAGGAAAAAGGGGGATGGTAAGAAGGAAGGAATTCAGTGAGGAGATGCATTTGTATTCCCTATGAATAAACGCTCTGCCCTGAACCACCCAAACACCATTCTTAAAAATCACAATTGTTAAAAAAAAAGAATCGTGAGTCTGCTTCATATGAAAGCTACTTATGAAAGGAAAAATCACGCAGCTGCATTTAAAGCAGTAATAGCTCTTAAGGGGTAGACTCTAGGGCTTTACCGTATGACATAGTGGCTGAATAAGGCAACTGATTGTATGAAAGTCCATTAAAAACTATCTGAAAAGACAGGACAACTTTGGTTATAGAATTCTCAAATTCTCACTTGTACAATAAGGCATGGTAATTTTAGTAGAAAGACATCTAGAATACAGAATAACACAAATTGATGAAGAACATGAAGTCTGGTACCAGACTGTCTGAGTTTGAATTCTGGTTTTTTAATTACTCACTATGCGACCTTGAACAAGTTACTCGGCTTATTGATGCCTCAGTTTCTTCCAGTGTAAAATAGGATAAAAATCATCTTCAGAGGGCTGTTATAATGGTTAAATATGAGTTAATATGTGCAGAATGCTTAGAATAGTACCTGGCACCATAAGCACTATGAATGTATTTGCTATTTTTGGTTTTGGTTTTGGTTTATTTGTTGGTTTGGTTGTTAATTTTCAATTCATTAACTAAATTTTCATTTTCCTGGTTTGGATCTTAAACTTTGTGTCTTTGTTAAATCTGGTTGCTTTAACTTATTTGTGAAAGGATTTGATAGACATATCACAAGCCTCAAAGAAGATATTCTGTTAGATTCATTCATTTACACATTATGCCCTGAATTTTAAAATACGAAGAATGGACATTTGCTAAAATTTTACAGAAGTTAATTGCAGAATATTAAAAATTAAATTATTGCCCCAGGGAGCCTACTTGCCAGAAAATTAGCAATTTTGAAAATTATATAACAAATGCCACCACAAAATTATTTTACCATATATGTGAAAAAGAAAATCTATCATTGCTTTTGTTAGACCTTAAAAGTTAAAATTAATTTAGTTTGAATGTTGTCATTTCTGGGAGTTGGTATAGTTTAGACTTTGAGGTTGATTCTGGCAAGTTACTTAATCTCCCTGAGACACTATCTCTACATTCATAAAATGAGTTTGGATCTGCAGGCAGATAAGATAACAGGTAATCCGCAGTGGTGGGTTAACCCAGCACTTCCTCAGGGAAGTGGATGTTGAAATCAGATAATGCTAGGTAGAGTGTTTGAAAGTAGAGTAGTGTGCTGGTTTGAAACTGTTGTGCACTCCAGAAAAGCTATATTCTTTAATCCTGATTCAGTATTGTTGGTGGGACCTTTTGATTAAGTGGTTTCCATGGAGATGTACCTTCACCCACTCAAGGTGGGTCTTAATCTACTGACTGGAGTCCTTTAAGAGGAAAGCATTTTGGAAAAAGCTCAGAGCTGATGCAGACAGTGACATTTGGAGATGCAGAAAAAAATCCCCTGGGGAAGCTGTTTGAAACCAGAAGTGGAAAGGATCAACAATGCCAGCCACATGGTTTCCCAGATCCCAGAAAGGTATCTTTCTTTAGATGCATTAGTTTGGACATTTTTATGGCCTTAGAACTGTGAACTTATAACTTAATAAGTTTCCAAATACCAACCCATTTCTGTTATATTGCATTTCCGGTGGCATTAACAGGCTAAAACAGATTTTGGCACCAGAGAAGTGGGGTACTGCAGTTTGCAAATACCAAACATATTGAAACAGCTTTTTAAACAGATAAGGGGAAGATTCTTGACGAATTGTGATATGCTTGAAGAGGAAGGCCTAGAATGCTTTGAAGAGACTTGGTAGGAATATGGACACTAAAGGTACTTCCAGTGAAGCCTTAGACAGAAACAATGAATATGTTATTGCAAACTGAAAGGTAGATGATCTTTGTTTTAAAGAGGCAGAGAATTTGGCAAAATTGACTACTGGTATTGTATGGAGGGAAGAATTTAAAAGCCACGAACTTGGATATTTGGTTGAAGAAATTTCTAGATTAAATATGGAAAATACAACCTGGTTTCTCCTTGCAGCTTGTAGTAAATTGAGACAGGAAAGAGATAAGCTGCAAACTGAACTCTTACATACAAAGAAATCAGAAATTGATTATATGGAGAATTATGGGCTTCCAGAAAGGGAGACTCCAGAGAATAGTGCCCCATGTGAAGATTTAACCAAGCATGGAACCAGTCAGTCATTTCAGAAGGAGCCAGAATTGGAAATGGGGTTATCCAGGAAGGATTTATGGAAGGTCCTGTTATCTGATGGCTATGATCCATGTATACTGCACAGAAAACCAACAAGAGTGTTGAGGATCTGGATAAATGGAAACACTGCGTGTCTGAACTAAAAGTGACAGACAAGGGACAAATTGAAGGAAAAATTACCTCAGAGGCAGAACCATAGAAGATAAGGTCTGAAGCCAAGGAACCTCCAGCCAGGAGAGTTTGGAAAGGGTGGAAGGTGTGGGTTTGCTTTGGACACAGAGGGCAGACAGAAGATTTTTGCCACCCTGAAATCGGAGAAGGTACAGCATTCCTTGAGGATTGGGGAGAGCCTTGCTGCTGCCCCATTGTTCTGAGCAGGTTGAGCGTGTGCATCTGGGCAGAGAGCCCAGGTGCTGCCCTGATGCTTGGAGATAGTGGAACTGCGAAAAAGGTAGTCTTCCCAAAGTTCTCCAAGGTTGCAATCCTCACCCCAGCATATGGAGCGAATAGGGCCTCTGTGTAAGTCCTTAGAAAGGGTAGGATGGCCGTTCTTACAAGCCCTGAGAATGATAAATGATTCTCAGACTTTGAGATATAATGGAGTTTGCCCTGCAAGTTTCCAGTACTGTTTGACTCCAGTGACCCCTATGTTCCTTCCATTTTCCCCCTATGGAAATGGGAACATTTATTGTATTTTTTGTATATTGACAGGAGATAACGTGTTCTAAGTTCACAGATCCACAGCCAAAGGAGAATTTTGCCTTAGGACAGACCATGCCTATAACTAACTTTGATGAGATTTTGTGTTGGTTTTGACTTTATATTATATTTGTATTATTGCTGAAATGCTTTAAGACTTTGTGATATTGCAATGGAATGAATGTATATGAAAGAACATGTTTTGGGGGGGTCCCAGAGGGTGAAATGTGCTGGTTTGAAGCTGTTGTGTATACCAGCAAAGCCGGTTATTTAATCCTAATTCAATATTGCTGGGTGGGGTCTTTTTGATTAAGTTGTTTCCATGGAGATATGACTCACCCAAGTGTGGGTGGGACCTTTTGATTAAGTGGTTTCCGTGGACATATATCTTCACCCATATAGGGTGAGTCTTAATCCACTTCCTGGAATCCTTTAAGAGGGAAGCATTTTAGAAGAAGCTCAGAGCTGACAGAGACATTTGGAGATGCAGAAAGAAAATGCCCACAGGAAAGCTCTTTGAAACCAAAAGCCAAAGGACCAGCTGATTCCAGCCACATGCCTTCCCAGATTGATCTTTCTTAAATTAAGGTGTCTTTATCTGGATGCCTTAGTTTGGACATTTTTATGGCCTTAGAACTGCAAACTTGTAACTTAATAAATTCCCTTTATAAAAGCCAATCCATTTCTGGTATACTGCATTTCCAGCAGCATTAACAAACTGAAACAAGTAGGGAATCTCAGGAAGCCAAAGGGAGACTACATATGGCCCCAGTTTGGGACAGGCCTAAGGGTCAGCTTTAAAGACACCTGTTAGGCAGTCTGTGACTCTCTTTTAGGCTAAAGGTGTAATTATTTTCTTCCTCTCGCTCTGCCTTCATCATCTCCAAACTTTTGCCAATCTCTGTTTCCAAAATATCTCTTCACTTCCAGCACTAAAGTCTGCCTTTTCCAAGCAGATTTCCAAGTGCCTCCAATTGAAATTAGGTTCACCTTCTCCATATTTCTTTAACACTTTGTACTATAAATAATTATTAACATCTGCCTTGTGGTATATGTATTTATGTGTGCCTCTGTCTCTAAATTATTAGCTCCTGGGTGTTAGGGATCCACACTACTTATGCCATTGTTTACAGATCATAAATTTTATTGAAATTCTTTATACAAAGCAATATAAATGTTCAGTCCCGATCCCCTGACCGTTAGTCATTATTTTGCGTGTCTTTAAGCATTTTTTTTGCGTGTCTTTATAAGCTTCCTGGTTGTTTCCCTCAAAACGAAGTATCATTACTTTGTAGTGGTATCATTACTTTGATGTACAGAATAATTAAAAGAAGCCATCATTTTAGGGGATGTGTTTTTTAAGTCAGTGGAGTTTGTGAGATTTCTGCAGCACCCTCCGACAGGTTCTTTTGTGCAGTATGGGAACCAGTTTGTTGATAACCAGTAAACAGTGGGATAGTTGGACTCTGTTAAATGTCACTTATGCTTCTAATTATTTTTAGATGTCACAAGCTGTAATTGATAACTCAATACAGAGATACTTCAACAACTCTCTCTACTTTAGTATCAACAATTCTCCAGTTTACCCCACTTTAATGAGTGTTTTATTAGGCTTTCTAGAGATTGGTTCATTTACAAATAAGCAGGGCTATCAGTAATTGTCAGGTTAGCTAACCAATTTCAGAGGACATTTTTCCAAATTGCACTTGCCTATTTATAAATGCAAAACTAGTTTATACCAATTTTACTAATTCGCTTTATTGTTTTTTTTATTTTTTTTTTAGTTTAAAAAAAGCTTATTTCATTATAATGAGCAAATGCTAGAGTTGAAATCTAGAGTATAGGTTACCAGGAGATGCAAAGAGGATAAAGATTGCACAGATATGCTTAAGGTGTACAGAATGTTTGATAAGGTTGATTGTAAAAAATAAAAATAATAGGGTTGATTGTAAATCTTTGGAAATGGATAGAGGTGACAGTAGCACAATACTGCAAGTGCAGCTAACACTACTGAGTTTGAGTATGGTTGAAAGGGAAAATCTAAGGTCATATATATCACTAGAAGGAAAGCTAGAGAATAAAATATGGGACTTTATAACATAGTAAAACCTAGTGTGGTCAATGACTGTAGTTAAGAGTTAAAGTTCTTATATGAACTAGAAAAAAATGTATGTCACTATTACAAGGTGTTAGTAATAGGGAGGAATAAGGAAAAACTACAATTGATGCAAACTAAGTATTATATGTAACAGGTAATATTGTAATATTTTTTCATCAGTTGTAACAAAGGTGCTATACCAAAGCTAAACGCTCAGTAATAGTAAGTGTCAAGGGATGTGGGTTTTTTACACATAAATGAGAATGTTCTTAAATTGGTTATGGTCGTGAATGCTTAACTATATGATTATAACAAGAGTGATTTTACACTTTGGATGGGTTGTATGGTATTTGAATAAAA
This sequence comes from Myrmecophaga tridactyla, assembly GCA_004026745.1. Classification (NCBI taxonomy): domain Eukaryota; kingdom Metazoa; phylum Chordata; class Mammalia; order Pilosa; family Myrmecophagidae; genus Myrmecophaga; species Myrmecophaga tridactyla. The sequence continues at coordinate 8,903 of PVIY010044774.1, read as the reverse complement.
CTGTTTTAAAAAAAACTTATTTCAACTTTGTTTTTTGTATTTCTGTATTGTTTTTATTTTAAAAACCAGTAAAGTAAATATGTAATAAAGATGTTTACTTCTCACTAAACTGACATTCAAAGTATTTTAAATTAATACATTTCTACATTTAAACATAAGAACATAGTGCCAATGGGGTATATGAAGATCAGGAAAGAAGACCATGTGTAACTTAGGGCTTGTAGACTATTTTTTTGTTAGGTTACAGTTGCCAGTGTAATTGGATTTTGGGGCAGAAAGAAGGTCCCTCCCTGTCTATTCTGCCTCAGTTCTTCCTCCCTACAACTCTGACCTCTTTCACCCAGAGCTTCTAAATCAGTGGAAGAAAAGGGGCCAAACATATCTTCTGTGCTTCTCCTACTTCATTTAAATTGTGGTGAAAATGAACTGTTCCGCAGTTAATGTTTAATTAACTAGTTAATGAAATTTATGTTTCATGAGGTGAAGTGCTGGTCTTTCTCCTGTAAAAATACTACAAACATGTAACTACTTATAATCTGGGGAGTGTCCTTTGCAAATAAAGGACCTCAAAACTGATCTGAGGTTTGAAGTTACTTATAGAGTATCAGTAGATTTGGGTTTTATAAGCTGTCTTCATTATTTGAGAGACTTCTCAGCTGAAAGCATCAGTTCATGTTTTATTCTTATCTGACAAGCTCAAAGACCCCATTTGGAAATGATTCCTCCCTTTTCCTCCAGAAAACACTAAAGCTTTTAGATCAGTTTACAGAAATAGGAACTTTTATCTTGCTCTTCTCTCCTAGTTCTCAATAAAAAGAGGTAGAAAAGTACACCACAATACTGAAATTTAATCATTGGTCTAAAAATCTTTGACAACTAAATAATTTTGTCTGAAGAATAGAGTAAAAACACAGTATTTGAGCAGTTTCTTCTTCCTTTATTTCCAAATATGAAAAGATTTTTGTGGAAATATGGGCAAGGCTGAAATGACCATTTAAAGAAAAGTTTAGTAAAGCCTCTAAAATTGTGCATAGCCAATGCATTCTTGATTCCGTTCTCAGATATCATTTGACCTTAAGTACTTCCAAGTTTTATTTTCTTTTTTTGGTAGAAAAGTTTCCAAAGTTTCATGTATTACATTATCTCCTTAAGGTCAATTCAAGGTATCAACTACGTTACACTGTCCCAGTGTGTCAACAGGTGTTCTCACAGTGACTTGTAGGGCCATTTTTAGTTTTCCCACTTCTACAAATGAACACTTTCCTATCAAGACATTTTTTAAACAACATTTTTTACTATAAAATATAACACATATACAAAAAACAATAAATTTCAAAGTACATTGTAGCAAGTAGTTAGAGAGCTGATTTCAGAATTTGGTATGGGTTATAGTTCCAAAATTTCAGGTTTTTCCTTTTTGCTGCCCCAAGACACTGGAGACTAAAAGAAATATTAATATAATGAATGATTCAGCAGTCATGCTCATTTGTTAAAACCTGTCTTCTCTATTATAGCTTATCCTTCTCCTTTGATCCTTCCTCGAATCTTTGGGTATTTGGGCTCTGCCCATTCTAGCTTTTTCATGTTGGAAGAGGGAGTCGATAATTTGGGGTGGGTGGATGGAACTAATTGATGTTCTTTGTAAGGCTGGCCCCTTCTGCGTTTCAGGACTTATCTGGCCTACAAACCCATCTGGAGGTTGTAGGTTTCTGGAAAGTAGTCTTAGTACATGAAACTTTTGTAGAATCTCAGAGCGCTAGGTGTTCTTCATGGTTAACAGGAATGGTTTTGATTGGGTTGTAATGAGCAATAATGAGCAGTATCTAGTCAACTAACTAGATATTTTAGGCTTGGAATTCCTGACATTTTTATGTCAGGAGAATCTAACTTCCTTTTATAGTGGAGTTCCCACTTACATCAAGGACAGTATTTGTATTGGGAAATGGAGAGGAAAGCTAGGAAGGCATGTATCACATTGGCCCTGAGTCACATGATTAGGCTCCTGAAATATTCAGTGTTACATCTTAGAAGCATTGGTGTATTGCACTTGTTCAGTGGTTCAAAAGGAATGTTCAGTTCCCTGTAGCATTCTATTTTAAAAACTGGGAATCCTTTTGCCAAATTAGTTAATTTGGGCAAGTTGAAAATTTATGTTTCCTGACAACTTTTATTTATGCCTAGATGATGGATCAGGGGGACTGTGCAACAAATGAAGAAAACCCTGTGATGGCTGGTGATCAGATTATCCAACAGTAATGTTATGTGGACCTGCAGTAATGTGTCATTCATTTTCTACAAATAGACTTCAACTTTTTAAATCAATTTTTGAATTGACAATCTGAAAAAAAATCTTCAGTCATATGCTTGCAAATATATTTTTATGAGCTGGTACTGACAATTACAACGTAAGTAATTAAATGCATTTAATTACTTTAACTATGTTAAAGTAGTGCCTTCACACTAAATAAAGCATATGGTCTGTGTGATTTTCAAGATGTATTATATGCAGTATATTTTTCTAAAAATGTCTTGACCCACCTCTTTACCTTTCTGACTGAAATTTGTTTATATGATAGGTAAAAATATTTATCAAAGTGAGTTTCTGAACAAATTTTACTGTTAAAAAATTATACAAATTTTGTCTGCACTATAGAAATAACTGTTTAAGATCATACAAGAAGGCAGTTCAACAGTTTTATGAAAATGTATACCTCTATTACTGTGAGGTTAGACATAAATTTGGAAATAGTATAAATACATATTTTTGTAGTATAAGTTTTAAAGCCTTGGTTCTTTTAAAAATTGAGAACATAAATTACTTTGGGTTCCATATATATTGTATTAGAATATTTTCCCATGTGTAGAGAAACATAATATATAGAACTAGTCATTAGGAGGACAAAAAAAACTGAAATGCACAGTTTTTAGTAGTTTGCCATTTTCTTAAAACTATAACTTCAATCTCTACTCTCATAATTGTTTTGACTATGGTATATTTATTCTTTCAGATTTGGTTCTGTTGATGTCAAGGTTTGGTCTTCTTTGTTTTGTTTTGAAAAACTGCATTATATTGCCCTTATTTTACTCATTTGGCCACAGACCAATGAAAACATGTCTCAGACTCATACCAGTTTGGAAATTGCCATTTGACTGTCAGAGACCAGTTCGTTTCCCTTCAACCACGGACATATCCATTCCTGTTTGGCCTTTTTAAAAAATTACTTTTCTTATAATTAATACATATGGCTCATTAAGTGTAAGTCTCTAAAAGTTTCTCTGCACCCCTCCCCCTACTTCTTAATTTTTATTCCCACTCCTTTCCCCATAGATAATCACCTATTGACCTTTTAATATTTTGGTGGAGGACAGTTTGCTAATATGCAAACTGTGGCTCAGAGGAAAGAACTGGAAAGAAAAGTCAGAAGAGTGAATAATGGAAGATTTTGTGTAATTTACCTCAGATCAAGACACTTTATCATAGTTTTCTCATCTGTAAAATAAGTAAAACAGACCTCTTCATCTTTCTGGTATCCTCCAGCTTGAAACATCTTTTTCTTTTAAGTCAACTTTATATTATACTTAATTTTAGATGTAGTCCTGAACCTGCTCCTGAGGTCAAATTATCTTTCCAATTTCTTTTTTCCTAAAGTTCCCAAATGATGAGTGATTGTACAGGCAGAATTTATCTGTAAATACTGTACAAAATATGTGAACAAATCTGTGATCTTTCATTCTGAGTTAAATTTATCTTTTTAAAAGATAAAGCTAATGTCTTTTAAAATGGATTGGACCTTTGATGTGGAACTAAATTTAATTTGAGGGAGTTTGATGCTTTTGTTTAATAGTTAATTTTTTCTACTTAACTAAATTGCAAATAGAGAAGCTTCCTTGAGAACTCCTTTTTCTATTTAATATACTTATGGATACATAAAGGTTTATGACAAATGACTTATCTGACAAGTAAGGGTTTATCTTGATCTTACCTTCATAATATCAAATTTGAATTTTTTCCAAGAATCTGATTTCTTTGGCAGACTCTGATAGAGGAACAGATTAAATGTCTTTTTAAAGTTCCAACTATATTTTTCTTTATAATATCAAGAAAATGGTTGCCAAAATACAGCTTTTTTAGTGAAATTTTCTGCAGTCTCTTCCCAACTTTATAATAAAAAATTTCAACCACATTTTATGAAGAATCTTAATGAAAAATACTAGGATATTCTTGTACTACATTGAAATAAGACAATTTCTCAAGATAATTTGATTTCATATAACTAGACTAGTAATTATTAATATTTTAATTTCTAAATGTAGAATGGCATATTATCTAGTATACCCAGTTATCTGAAACTGAGTTCTTTATGCAATTCTATTATCTCCAGCTATTCATCAAGATTTTGTTCTAGTACGCCTTTAAAATCTTATTGCTTAAATAGATATAATATAAAGATGAAATTCCTTTATTTTCTTCATCCTCAATGTCAACTTTATATTATGCTTAATCCTCTTAGCAACTTAGTTGAAAATAATTATTTAGAGAAATTAAAGTGCAGAAATATTTTGGGCGAACACCGAAGTGGACAAAGGGAGACTAGAAATTATTTTTTCCTAAACGTATCTTGAAAACAAGATATAATGTATTTATTAATACTTACTGGGGAAAAAAGGCATTTTTATCACTTCTTAGTTCCCTATGAACATTTTTATAGCTTATCAAAGAAATTACTAATTATCGTTAGCATGAGCTAGGAATCGAACCCGGGTTTCTCGCATGGCAGACAATTGTTCTACCACTGAACCACCTGTGCACTCTTGTAGTATATACCTTTAATTTCAATTTAGTTCAGCAAGAGATCAATATGTAAGGTTTTTAGAGAAAGACCTTGATATTCTAATACTATGATTTATTCTAGCTTGTATAAAAATTTTTCTAGATGCACAATTCCTTATTAGTAGAGGCTGAGATTTATTTCTCTTTTGAGGGAAGAGAATTATAACTCATCTGCTGTTGGGATTCATAAATTTTAGTTAGATGTCCATAGGAACTTTGGTGAAATGATGCATTTATAAGAAATACAGATGAGCTTTCTAGTTTTCTTTTGTTCTTCCAATTTTTAAATTAGGTATTAGCAAAAATTATTTTGATATTTGATTTCTAAATATTGGAACTAACCTATTTAAGCTTGGTCTCTAAAATTTCAGCCAGTTTCACCAATAAGATTTCGAAAAACATGAATTGCATTTCAATCTACGTGCAATCTACCGATTTGAAAGCCTTTACATTTTCCCACTAATGGCAAAAAGGTTGAATTTATTCAAGATGATACCAAATAACCAATTACACTATTAAAAACAAATTAGTGCCCTTTTTATCTCAGAGGATAATTCTAAAGGGAGGTAGAAGAGAAAAATGGAAAAGAAATAAAAATACTGAATATACATCACTTTCTGCTTCCAGGAAGAAAGATAAATTTAAGAGCTCAGAATCAAAATAATCAACCTTTTAGAATTTGATCTTCTACTTTAGTACTCAGGTTCTAGATTACTGAACTTTCAGAGTAAGAAAATGATTGAATGAATAATATACAGAAATGAATATATTTCCTAATAGGGCAAGTCAAATGTAAATTAGATATTTTTTTGCATATTTTATAACTTTTGTTCTATTTTGTTTAAATGTAAACCTTTTTAAAAATACATATGATTGGATTTTTAATTCTTAGATGATTTGTTTAAATGTTCACATGTAATTTAGTGTAAATTAATACTTTTATAACACTACTAGGCTTTATTTTGTTATGGAACATGACTTTAAATTTTTCAAGTGCTTTAAACTATCTTCATTATGTGCCAATACTGACAAGAAAAACATTTTTTTAATGTATTAAATTCACTTTGGTATTCAATAAATTCTATTTTAAAATAAAATTTATATTTGTTTCATTTTGAATGGTGAAAATATAATTGAAAATGAACTAAAAGTGTACTACAGCATGTTCACATAAGGTAAAAATGGTAATGATCACTTAAAAAATTATGTAGTTATTTAAATCTAGTAAGTTATCCTTTAAACCTAGAAAAATAGGTTTTTAAAATTTATATTGACAAATAATAGGTTTAAATTCATATTGACACATAATAGCACTTAATATTGGTTGAATTTAGGTACGTAATGCCCCACCTCCCCTTTTTTTAAACCAAGAAAGTATCCTGTCTCCTGTGGTGAACATCTCTGACATTTGTAGCTTTGCTGATGCTGTTCCCCATGGATTGCTAAGATCCTGCTGCCATTGGCCTCCTTTTTAACTCAATTGAGTTTGATTTAGATAGGTGTCTGTAGTTTGTCTTGACACATTGAGGAAGTCCTGCTCTCTCATGCTTTGTTCTACAATTGGCAGAGTAACCTTGTTTGAACTCACAGAAATATTACCAAGAATTTGAGGGATGGGCCCTGGTTAAGTTTAGAAGCAGAAAAGTTTAGAACAGTTCAGTTCCCTCACTACAGAGAGGAAGACTATGAGTAAAGGTAAAAAGAAGGAAAGTTAGATATGACATATAAAATCCAAAAGGCAAAATGGTAGAAGAAAGTACTACCCATGCAGTAATAACACTAAATGTTAATGGAATAAACTCCCCAATCAAAAGACATAGACTGGCAGAATGGATTAAAAAACAGGACCCATCTATATGCTGTCTACAGGAAACACATCTTAACCCAAAGATAAACATAGGTTGAAAGTGAAACGTTGGGAAGACATATTTCATGCAATAACAATCAGAAAACAGCAGGAGTAGCTATACTAATATCCAACAAATTAGACTTCAAATGTAAAACAGTTAAAAGAGACAAAGAAGGATATTATGTACTAATAAAATTAACAATTCAGCACGAAGACATAACAATCATAAAATTTATGCACTGAACCAGCATGCTCCAAAATACATGTGGCAAACACTGAAAAGAGAAATAGACACATCTACCACAACAGTTGGAGACTTCAGTTCCCCACTCTCATCAATGGACAGAACATCTAGACAGAGGATCAATAGAAACAGAATTTGAATAATAAATGAGCTAGATAACAGACATTTATAGAACATTACACCCCACAACAACAGGTTATACCTTTTTCTCAAGTGCTCATGGATCATTTTCAAAGATAGACCATATGCTAGGTCACAAAGCAAGTCTCAACAAATTTAAAAAGACTGAAATCATACAAAACACTTTATCAGATCATAAAGGAATGAAGTTGGAAATCAATAATAGGCAGAGTGCCAGAAAATTCACAAATACGTGGAGGCTCAACAACACACTCTTAAACCGCCAGTGGGTCAAGGAAGAAATTACAAGGGAAATCAGTAAATATCTCGGGGCAAATGAAAATGAAAACACAACATATCAAAACTTATGGGACACAGCAAAGGCAGTGCTAAGAGGGAAATTTATTGTCCTAAATGCCTATATCAAAAAAGAAGAAAGGGCAAAAATCTAGGAATTAACTGCCCACTTGGAAGAAGTAGAGAAATAGCAAACTAACCTCAAAGCAAGCAAAAGGAAAGAAATAACAAAGATTAGAGCAGAAATAAACGAAATTGAGAATGTGAAAACAATTGAGAAAATCAATAAAACCAGAAGCTGGTTCTATGAGAAAATCAATAAGATTGATGGACCCTTAGCAAGATTGACAAAAAGAAGAAGAGAGAGGATGCAAATAAATAAGATCAGAAATGGAAGAGGAGACATAACCACTAACCCCACAGAAATAAAGGAGGTAATGACAGGATACTATGACCAACTTTATGCTAATATATACAACAATGTAGATGAAATGGACAACTTCCTAGAAAGGCATGAACAACCAACTTTGACTCGAGAAGAGATAGATGGCCTCAACAAACCAATCACAAGCAAAGAAATTGAATCAGTCATTAAGAAGCTTCCCAAAAAGAAAAGTCCAGGACCAGATGGCTTCACATGTGAATTCTACCAAACATTCCAGAAAGAATTACTACCAATCCTGCTCAACTCTTCCAAACAATTGAAGAGGAGGGAAAGCTACCTAATTCATTCTACGAAGTCAACTTCACCCTCATACCAAAGCCAGACAAAGATATTACAAAAAAAGAAAACCACAGACCAATCTCTCTAATGAAAAAAGATGCAAAAATCCTCAACAAAATTCTAGCAAATCAAATTCATCAACACATTAAAAGAATTATACATCATGACCAAGTAGGATTCATCCCAGGTATTCAAGGATGGTTCAACATAAGAAAAACAATTAATGTAATACACCATATCAACAAATCAAAGCAGAAAAACCATATGATCAACTCGATTGATGCAGAAAAGGCATTTGACAAAATTCAACATCCTTTCCTGTTGAAAAACTTCAAGGATAGGAATACAAGGGAACTTCCTCAACGTGATAATGGGAATATATGAAAAACCCACAGCTAACATCATCTTCAATGGGGAAAAACTGAAAACTTTCCCCCTAAGATCAAGAACAAGACAAGGATATCCACTATCACCACTGTTATTCAACATTGTGTTGGAAGTTCTAGCCAGAGCAATTAGAAAAAAAGAAATACAAGGCATCAGAATTGGAAAGGAAGAGGTAAAACTGTCACTGTTTGCAGATGATATGATACTATATGTCAAAAACCCCGAAAAATCCACAGCAAAACTACTAGAGCTAATAAACAAGTATAGCAAAGTGGCAGGTTACAAGATCAACACTCAAAAATCTGTCGTGTTTCTATACACTAGTAATGAAGAATGTGAGGGGGAAATCAAGAAACGAATTCCATTTACAATTGCAACCAAAAGAATAAAATATTTAGGAATAAATTTAACTATAGAGACAAAGGACCTATACAAAGAAAACTACAAGAAA
>PVIY010044773.1:7632-19595 GCA_004026745.1 Myrmecophaga tridactyla | reverse complement strand
GCTGTCTTTCTCTGGGTCTATATTAGGATTTGTAGGTGTGTCTCTCTCGCTCTGTCTCTCCCCTTGTGCTGAGACTTTGACTCTCTCTTGCTCTCTCTTTGAGAGTCTCTTTCTCTCTCTGCCTGTCTCTCATCTCTTTTTTCTTTTTTTATTAGTATTTAAAATTAAAAAAATATAACAACAAACAAACACAAACATTCTTAACTTATCATTCCATTCTACATATATAATCAGTAATTCACAATATCATCACATAGTTGCATATTCATATCATGATCATTTCTTAGAACATTTGCATTAATTCAGAAAAAGAAATTAAAAGACAACAGAAAAAAATTCATACATACCATACTCCTTACCCCTCCCTTTCATTGATCACTAGCATTCCAATCTAAATTTATTTTAACATTTATTCCCCCTTTATTTTTATTCCATATGTTTTTCTTGTCTGTTGATAAGGTAGATAAAAGGAGCAGCAGACACAAGGTTTTCACAATCAGACAGTCACATTGTGAAAGCTATATCATTACACAATTATCTTCAAGAAACATGGCTGCTGGAACTCAGCTCTACATTTTCAGGCAGTTCCCTCCAGCCTCTCCATTACATCTTGCCTAACAAGGTGATATCTATTTAACGCACAAGAATAACGTCCAGGATAACCTCTTGACTCTGTTTGGAATCTCTCAGCCACTCAGACACTTTATTTTGTCTCATTTCCCTCTTACCCCTTTTGGTCGAGAAGGTTTTCTCAATCCCTTGATGCTGAGTCTCAGCTCATTCCAGGATTTCTGTCCCACGTTGCCAGGAAGGTCCACACCCCTGGGAGTCATGTCCCACGTAGACAGGGGGAGGGTGGTGAGTTTGCTTGTTGTGTTGGCTGGAGTCATCTCTTGGTCTCTTTCTCTCTGTTTTTTCCATCTCCCTCCTTCTCTCAAAGCATCTTCCCCACTTCGTCCAGACAAACACATTCATCTAAAAGCAATTGTGTGCTGGTGGTGGAGGGCAGCCCTTCTCCAGGAGGATCCTGGCTGCCGCCACTGGGGCAGATGTTTGGGGAAGCTGGGGCTGTGGCCCTCAGATCCCACCTGCAGCAACCAGGCCCAGAGGGGAAGAGCCCGAGGCCCAGGGTCACGGGGTGGTGGGGAAGGGGAGCAGAGGGAGGCGAGTCCAGGAGCCAGAGCACCCCTAGAATTGCATGTCTCCCCCCGGCTCTGAGACCTGCAGCAGGGAAAGGAAGCTCCCTACCCGGGAGGCCACCTGATCTGCTTTTAGACAGCTCTGATCCAGGAAGCCTGTGTGTGAAGTCCTGGGGACAGAGAGGTGTCAGCCCTTACTCGTCTGATGGGAAGACGTGGACCTGCTGTGGACGTTGCCGTGGGGTGGGCCTCCGTCTGAGGCGGGAGATGGGGCCTCTGTGTGTGCAGTGTCCTATGGCTGCACTCCTGTCTGATAAAGTATGACCAGCTGCATGCCTTGGGCTAATCTCTTCATTCCTCAAAGCCCAGATTTCTTCCTTGAGAAAATGGGACTGGTGAAAGCCACTTCCCTTTCTGGGTTAATGGCAATATGTTATGGTGATTAGGAGCCCAAATATGAGAGTTAATGGGTAGGAAAACTGCATTCTAATCCACACTCTCTTACTTCCTAGCTGTGTGACCTTGTGCAGGTTACTTAACACCTCTGAGCCATGGTTTCTTTCTCCATAAAATGGTGATTAAAAATAGTCCCTTATACCACAGAGTTGTTGTTAGACTAATTAAATGAGATCTTATACACACGGTGCTTAAATCTCTCTGTGCCTCATTTCCTCATCTGTAAAGTGGTGATGATAATAACACTCACCTCTGATGGTAGTGTGAGGATTAAAAGAAACGGCTAGTGTACAGTGCCTGGTACAGAGTAAGCATCTGATGAGGGTCATCGATTATTTCTAGCACAATGCCTGGCCCATAACAGGAACTCAAATAAATGTGATCCCGCCTAAAGCATCCTTGCCTCTCACCATGGACTCTGACCCCTTTCCCCTCCTCTGGAAGTCCTTCACCTTGATCCCTGCCATACCCACTGTGCCTGAAAGGAGAGAGTCTTGGTTGTAATCAGAGATGCCTTCCTGCTCCTCCTCTTTCTAGAAACACCCTTGGGGAAGGTGAGGGTGGCTAATGGAGCACAGCAGGGGGAGGTGGGGCTGTGGTCTCCTGGGAAGATCTCTCTCCACTCTTCTGTTCTTCTGTCCATCTATCTGTCCGTCCATCTATCCATCCACCCATCCATCCATCCACCCACCTGCAGGGCTGCAGTGGAAGCCTCCAATAGCTCTTTAATGAGCCTCCACAGGGGCCTTCAGTTCACCTGCTTCCCAGGAGACCTATCTGATGCTTCTGCTGGCTGGCCCAGCCCAGAGGGCGGGACGTGGGGAGAGGGCAGGGCATGCAGTACAGGGAGCCTCAGGAGGAGGGGCCTCATGCTGCCATGCTCCCCTGGAGAAAGGGGGAAGCTGGAGGGGAGGCCGTGGTCCCAGGCAAGGTGTTCTGCCTGGGTGGCCCCTTTAGTCCTCCACAGTGGACACAGCAAACTGGGCGCAGCATGCATAGGTTCTTTGGGTGCCAGGCCTTTGCAACCAGTCTCATCCTTCTGTCCCATCTGTCTATTAAAAGGTCCTTTTCTGTTTCCTTTTCTGGTTGTTGCTTCTTTTCCTGGGGGTTGGGGGGGGTGATTCAAATTGGGGGGTGGTGCACCCCAGGTTCTTGTTTTCCAGCTTTATACTTGAACTCACTTTTAGGGATGGTTTGAAGGTCCTTATCACCTGCACCTCAATTTGCCACTTTATGGGATGGCATTAACAGCCCTGACCTCACTTAGCCTTTTAAGGGGGAGATTAATAATTCATCCCAGAGCCTGCTGTGCATGGGGCATGGCGCTGAGACTCCCGGCAGGGTCCCCTGCAAGGCTCACTGCCCCGTGGGGCCGCGCTCTCATGGCCCTGCAGGTGAGGGACCGAGAGCTGCAGACCCGGGGACGAGGCCACAGTCAGTAACTGGTGGAAGAGCCAGGACTCTGACTTCGCTGTCTGAGACAAGAGAAGAGAAAGGAGAGAGGCCAGGGAGCTGTCCAGTGAGCTTTCCACTGACCCACAACTGGAGTCGCTAAAGATCCAGATGTCCTCCCTGGGGAGGTATGCCCACTGTGAAGGAAATCCTCCCCCCGGGGAGAAGAGGCTGAGGGGTGCAGATCCGCTGCCCTGGAGTCTGGAGAACCCTGTCTCCCACAGGAAGATTTCAGGCCAGGCCTGCTGGGGTGGAACATAAGGCCCCTGGGGGCCCCGGAGATCCCACTGAAGCCAGGGCCCACTGGGACAGAGGGACAGCAAAGCGAAAGCCCAGGGGAGGTGAGAGAGGCCGGGAGGGGCAGTCCCTTGGTTGAGCTCTGTGCTCTGGGCTGTGGCCTTTGCAGGGTGCTGGATGCCGGGTGCTGGGTGCTCAGTTAACATTGCTTGAGTGAGTGGCTGGCTGTGGAATGAGCAAGAGGCCCCCACCTCCCCATTTTCCGGTCTCCTCTTGCAGACCTGCGGACTGGGGTGTGATTGAGAAGCGGAAGGCCCCTTTGTGCTCAGATTGTGGAGCTGGCCCTCCCTCCAGGAGGGAATACACGTCCTCCTGCGCTCCTGTTAACAAAGACGTAGGGGAGCAGTGGCTGGGAGGGACCCCTAGGAGCCCTCCACCCCCTCCTCCAGGCTGGGTGTGGGGTCGGGGCGGGGGGGGGGGGCAACTCCACAGGAGCCGGGGTGCTGGGGCCACCCTGCCCCTAACCCTTTTAGTTTCCAGATGAAAAGCTGGCCACCATCTCAAGAGCAGGAAAAGAATAATTTTATTTTGAAACAATACCATCATGACTCTCATACAGAAATAAAATGATCATGTGTCGTTTTATTTAACTCATTAGTTAATGAGCTAACCGTGGAGATGTCACAACCTGTTCAAGGAGGAATAAAAGTACTTCACTATGTAGTTAAATATGGTATGCTGAAGGGAATTTACGATTGATGCAAAAACTGGCAAAATTAGTCAGTATCCACAGGACAGTAATCAACTGCATTCCTCTGAAACATTTTGCATTTCTATGGACAAGAATTATTTGCATTGCTACCAGTTGGAACACGAAAGATGGCACAGTGTGATAGGGAAAGAGGTTAGAGAGGCCCACAGTTTCATTTTGCACTGGACCCTGCAAATGGTGAGCTGGGCTTGGACTGGGCCCTGAGAAGTTGAAGGAGGGTGCTGGAAGGGACCAGACACAAATCTACTGATTCTTGGGGCAGACCCTCTCAGGCTTTGTTGGCTTTTGGCTCCTGGGGCAGCTCCTTTCTGGACTTGGCTTGTTCCCAGGCCTAGGAAGTGGCCTGTGCATGCTGAGTCCTGTGTTCCCGTGCACGTGTTGGAAGTGGACTGAACTGAGCAGCTAATCTGAGACCTATATTCTACCTGCTGGTGAGTAGTTTGTGGCTTCAGCATCACACAGAGAAGAATAAAATGCTTCCCATTTTACCATCACCCCTAACCAAGGAAGAGGACTTCTGTGTTTTGCACAAAGCCACTAGAGGAGGCTGAGAATAGCAAATGAAGGCAGGTTGACGTGGAGAAGGTGGAGGACCCTGGTCATGGCAGAAGGTGGGGGCTTTCCTGGTGTACTTCTAGTGGCAGGTGGGGAAAGGGAAGTGAGGGTGGGTTTGTAGGAGGTGAGAAAGAAAAGAAAACAGAGAAAAGGAGGAAGGATGAGAAAAGCAGAATTTGATATGGGAGCTAAACTTCCAGCCTGGGGGAAAAATGGGGCCAGGGTCCCAGGCCCAGCTTTGGCTGCCTGGCTTTTAAAGAGAGCATGATATGAGAGGATTTGCATGAACCCCATGTGTAAGAGCTGTATTCCTCAAGCCTGCCATGTACTTCCATGCCTCTGTGTCTTGTCTATGCTGTTCCCTTTGCTTGTGATGACTTTCCTTTCTGCCCACCTGGCAAAGCACTATTCACTACCAAGGCTATCCTTGTCCACAAGTCACTTCCCTTTTGCATTCCCAGACCTTCCCAGGCTAAACTGATGGCCCCTCATCACTCCGTTGTTGTTGTGGTATGATGTAGGGGGTGTAGTGCAAGGGGCTTAAAGTCAGACCTGGTCTAGACTTGGGGTTTGCCACCCATCAGATATGCCACCTTGAGCAAGGAATGATCTTACACGGCCACAGTTTTCTCATCTATAACATGGAAACAGGGCCATTGTATTCTAGTAATGATACCAACTTCACAGTGCTGTGATGGTTTCATGAGATGATGCTTGCAGATCCCTCAGCCCTGTCCCTGGAGCATGGCAAGTACTACATAAATAGTAGCTTTGATCCCACCCCTGTGAGATAGCATAGCATCTGGGTAACTGGGAGAGGGTTGTCCATGCGGCCCATTGAGCATAGCTGTATCTCATTTACTTTTGAGTCCCTAGTCCACTGCCTTGACCTTAGTAGGCTCTCCAGTGAATCTTTACTTGATGCAAGATTTTGGACAAAAGATGACAGAAGTGGAGGGGCAGGAAGGAGAGACCTGGCTAGGCAAAGTGTGTAGGTCTAAGCTTCCAAGAAGAGCTGCCAGGGACCGCAATAAATAGCATGGGAGGTTGGGGAAGGGCCCAGCTAAGCTTGGCTGTTGGTAGGAAAGCTGACATCTGGTTTGGGACTTAACTCTCAAGACTTCCTCCAGGACATAGGTAATCCCTGCTGGATGTCCCCAAGGGTAGGTAAAGGTAGGGAGTGGGACTCAAGCCTGGGCTTTCTCTTAGGAAAAGAAAATTGATATCTGCCCCACATGGCTCCTGCTAAGAGACATTCTCTCCTCTAGACTGAGGTGGGAGTGTGGGTGACACTACTGACTTCTCTGCTAGTGCTGCCTCTTAGGCACAGAGAGGGGCAGCAACTCAGTTAAGGTCACACAGCAAGTTGACCCATGTGTAAAATGCACCCCTTGCATGATCTAGAGTGAGAATGGCACTTATCGTTTCCATTGTATAGATGAGAGAATGAGCACTCGGAGAAGAAAAGCAACTAGCCCAGTTCAAAGGGTAGAGGCGTGAGTTCAAGATCAGGGCTCTGCTTCTGTCTTCTCTGGGGTGGAGGTGTGGTTTCCTTAGATCTGAGCTTGGTGGGCTTTGTTCCAGGACAACTTGTCAATAAATTCTGGAGCCCAGGGCTTGGTGATTGGACAGATGAGGAACTCAGGCCAGGGCACCGCGGCTCGCCAGCAGCCAGCTTGGCAGAGTCCCCAGCTCCCAGGCTGCTCTGGAAATGGAGGGCCCAGAGACTGCCAGGCTTGTTGGCAGTGGTGGTGGCCACGTTCTGGGAATGAAAAGAAGATGGGATTTGGGGAGCAGCACTGGGCAGTGGTCCAGCATCCTGACCCTGGTCCTGGCCATGCCCACCTGAATTCTAGCTGCTCTGTGCCTGTTCTGCCCACAGCATAGAGTTCTCCTTGGCAGCCGACTTCAAGTCTGGGTGCTACCTCTTCCCTACCCCTAGCCACCTTACAGATGGAACCGGGTCACCCAGTTCTGCCAGCCTGGACCCAGAAGCCAGAAGCCTGAATCTCCAGCCTGTCTCTGCCCCCTCTCATGCTCTGTTCCTGCTGCTATCTGCTCTGAAGCACCCTGCCAGCCTTGGACACAGAGGCTACCAAGCCAGGTGGGATCAATCACCGCCTCTTTCAAATGGGCCCTGGGCCTCCCCACAAAGGGTGGGTAGGGTGAAAGGGGGGTGAGGACCAACATTTACTCAGTGTCTGTGTGTGCCAGGAGACAGTCCTCACAAAAACTCTATGAAGTAAATGTCATTGTTCCCATTGCACAGATGAGAAAACTGAGACTCAGAGAGGGTACTTCCCCGGTGCAAAGTCATGGAGTTTTTAGGTGGCGGAGCCAGGATTCAAACACAGGCCCTAAAGTGCATTGCCTCCTTCCTCCAGCCCCACCCACACCAGAGAAACGCTCTGTGGTGGGAGGTGTGGAACAAGAGACAAAGAACACCCACTCACCATGATGTGTGCAACACCAGAAGTGAGAAGAAGGTGCTGTGAGAACTCAGGGGAAAGTGCAGCAAATCTAGACAAAAGATACCATGGAAGGCTTCTCAAAGGCGGGGCATTTACAGCCAGGCCTTGCTGGGTGAGTTGGCACTTCCACAGGCAGAAGAAAGAGCGAGAGGGGCTTCTCCGGAAGAGATGACAGCAGGGATAAAGGCTCGAATGTTTAGCTAGAACGTCTGGGCTGGATCCTGTAGGTTTTTGACCTTGCATGTGTGATGATCTGATTAACATTTGTCTTTCTACCCTTTTGTAAGCTCCATGAGAGCAGAGGGTTATCTTTTCGATTCACCCCCCCCCCATTGTAACCCTAAAACAACACACTATGGGCATATGACAGAGAGTCACTAGATATTTGCCAGCCAAATAGGCACCTCAGGACCCCTTCCGCCTCCCCTCCCTCCACTGATGTCCAGCCCAGCCCAATCCTTCTACTCACGTCTCCTCTGAGAGGCAGCCCAAGGGTGCTCCATGAGGCAGCTCTGAGGCCGAGTTCTGGGCTAGAAGGTGGAGACCCTTCCCCCACCCTGACCATTCTCCCCTCTCACTCCTGGGGGCCCATGCTACCCTCTGTGGGGGCCAGGGTAAGGGTGCAAAAGGGGGCCTGCATACCATGTGCCTCAATATCTAAGAGCTATGAATCCAGCTTACAGACTGTTACATAAAACATGTCCTGGCCTCCTCCCTTAGCAAATGTACCTTTGTAATGATCAAGTTGAAAAATATGTATTAAGTTATGGTGGCAAATATCAAAGACAACTGAGTTTAATTATTCTAGTGCATGTGTGCTAGTTCAAAACTGTTATGTAATCCAGAAAAACCACGTTCTTCTAATCCAGTCTTGTAGGGGCAAACCTATTTTGGTAGGACCTTTGATTAGGTTGTTTCCATGGAGATGTGACCTACCCAATTGTGGGTGAGACCTTTTGATTGGATGGAGATGTGACCCCTGCCATTTAAGGTGGGTCTGAATACTTTTACTGGAGCCCTGTATGAAGAAAATAAAAAGTAGAAAACACAGACAGAGCTCACAACTGACACAAGGAGCAGAGAGGTAACCAAGACACAGATATTTGGAGATGCAGAAGATACCAGAAGCCCCAGGAAATGCCAGCATCTGAGAGAGCTGTTTGAAACCAGAAGCCAGGAAAGAAGGACAGCAGATGTCACCATATGCCTTCCCATCTGACAGAGAAAGCCCAGACATGATTGGCCTTTCTTGAGTGAAGGTATCCTCTTGTGATGCCTTAATTTGGACATTTTCACAGCTTTAGAATTGTGACTTGTAACTTAATAGGTCCCCTTTACTAAAGCCAATCCATTTCTGGTATATTGCATTCCAGCAGCTTTAGCAAACAGAAACAGCATGTCTTAGTGTGGTATTGGTGGGCTGACATTTAGATGGGTAATAAAATAAAGACATGAAAGAAGCCAGATGCAAAAGAACACACAGTGCATAATTCTGTTTATATCAAGTTCAAGAATAGGCAAAATGAATCTATGGGGATAGAAATCAGAAAACTGGTTGTCTCTGGGAGATGGGCTTAACTGGAAAGGGGTATGAGGGAACTTTCTGGAGGGAAGGAGCTGCCATATGTGTTGGGGTGTTGGCAGCATGGGTGTCCAAACTCACCCAACTATGCCCTTAAGATGAGGGCATGTCACTGTATGTAAATTATATCTCTAAAACAACAGAAAGGAAAAAAACAAATCAAAACAAAAAAACAACAGAAAAAACAGAAAACTAAAAGACATAAGAACAATGAAAAATTTCAATTAAATGAGTGTTAAAATCATACAAGAATAGATATGCATAAGACCTAAATTATTATATATTTATTCCAAACAATCTAATTTTCTTGCCACTATCTCAGCAAAATCACCAATTTTGTTGTTATAATCACAATCTTCATGTAGTGTGAGTTCTTTTGAGGGTAGTGATCTAAGCAGCCCTGTCCAATAGAAATAAAATATGAGCCACAAATGTGACTCGTGCATGTAATTTTCTAGTAGGCACATTAAAATAGTAAAAAAGAAACATGTGAAATTAGTTTTAATATTATATTTTATTTAATCCAAGATGTCCAAAAATATGATTTCAACAGGTAATGAGCATAAAAAAATATTGATGCAAGCTCTTATGTTCTTTCTTTCCTACTAGGTCTTTGGAATTCTGTGTGTATTTTACATTAACAGTACATCTCATTTGGGACCAATCCACATCCCAAGCACTCAATAGCTTGTAGTAGGTAATGGCTACTGAAGTGGATAGCTCAGATAAAGGATCAAAAAAATCAAATGAAATTTTATTCAAAGTGCACAAAATTTGAATGTATTCTCATTAAACATTTAAGTTCAAGCAATGGCAACAAATTGAAAAGTAAAGTTATTTTATATGTTTTTCAAAAAATTATTCAAAATGATCCATTAAAATTAAAATTAGAAGGTAGAATTATCCTTTTATAATTAATGAATATCAAAATTAAAATTAAGATAATTTAAAGTTGAAACTCTATTTAATTAAAAAAGATATATAAATATTATTAAAAATTTTTATAAAAATTAAACCGTTGAAAAACAGTTGACAACACTAAATACCCAATTTTGTCAATAGTAATGATCAGTAGTGTGCTTTTTACCTCCAGACCTACATATGCAGCACAGGATTAATATTAATTGTTTAGTGAAACAGAATGTTCCTCGGCTGCTGTGTCAACTGTAGCAAATGTTACACATAATAATTTGATAATCGGTGAGGATTTCCAGAATCACTAATTGGAACAGGAAGAGGGCTAGGGAATGAACACTTGGCCTTACTTGGAAACGATACTCTGTTTTTCAAGCATCTATTGCGTTCATGCTCTCTCAGAGCAAGAGTTTGAAAAGCTAATTAATCTCTCCTCTCTCTAGCCTGATGCTCTTTCCTTCTCCGTATTCTGAAGTGGAGTCTCATGTCAGCAGCAGCAGATCCCAGAAACCTTCACGGTATTCTTTTATTTTGAGGGCATGGATCTTTTATTTTGAGGGCATAGAGCAAAAGATGCCTAGAAGCATTTCCCTGGGGCCTGGGCAGTGTTGTTCATGAGAGCAGATGTTTAGGATTATGGGCTGCCTTGTGCCAGGGCTGGACATAATCATCCTGAGTGACAAGAGGTGCCCGTCTGTTCTTTAATGTGCACGGGCATGTGTTTGTGTGTGCCTGCGCGTGTAACGTGTGAGAGCCAGCAGGCAGCTGCCGGGTTTATGGGCCAAGTTTTACTGGAGCGTGGTCATGCCCGTCTCTTTACATGTATGTATGGTGGCTTATGAGCTCTAAGGACAGAGCCGTTTCAAGAGAGCTGGTATGGCCAGCAAGACTGAAATAGTGACTATCTTGGCCTTTAAGAAAGTTTGCCAGCCCTGGGCAGGGCCTGAGTGGTCTATGCCTTGGGGCCTTGGAACCCAGCGAGCCCTCACGTGCAATGGGAATCAGCCTAGACTTCTGCCGTAGCTGCAAACTCCCTGAAGGAGAAGATCTGGGGGGCTGGGAAGATCCCCAAGGGTGGGTCCTCTGAGTCCGATCCTGAGGGTGTCATTTATTTTCTGCAATGGGTTTGCTGTCTCCATGTCACTTGGGATAATAGTCTCTCACCAGTGAGGCCAAAGTCAGCAAGTGGTGAGGGGCAGGCCAAGAGAATGGCTTTCCACCCTTCCTCCCTTTTGCCAGCTTCTCCCCAGGACAGCCATGAAGGAATTTCCCACCACCCTCTGCTCCCCTTCAGGTGTGCATTCCTTAAGCGCTCTCTTCTGCCCCAGTAGATAGCGGGCAGGGGATGGCCAGAGGGTCTTGGGGAGCTGGGCGACTTATCTGCCTGGGGGGACCTGATTTTAGCTCCAGAGTTCTGCCGAGGATGCAACCTGTGTGGCCAGAGGTGATGGCGAAGTAGGTAAAGGGAACGGTGTTAGGGTGGAGGGTCTGCAGTCCCGTGGCTGCACTGGTCACAGCAGCATTTGTTTGTTCCTGAGTTGCTCTGGGTCAGTTCTTTTGGGCCTGCCCAGAGCTTGGCACCTGGTGATCCAGTTAATAGGTGCAAGCCAACCCTCTTGGCACAGGTTCTAGGGCAGGCTCAGCTGGGGTGACAAAAACGAATCCAAAGGGTCCGTGCCCTCAGGTAGCTTCCAGCCGGGCAGGAGGGACAGAGAGGCAGCAGCTTGGGCCACACCCCGAGGACAGCTCACTGTGGGAGCACCCAGCAGGCCCCACACTTCAGCCTGGAGGGACAGGGAGGGAGGCAGCAGCAAAGAGGTGAGAAATCGAGCTACTTGCTGAACGAACGAGTGAACAAATGAGCCCGAAGGACCTAATGCTGGAGCTGTGAACTTTAGAAAGGGATTGCTTCTGAAATATTAAATGGAATCTCTTGAAAATGTTCCTCTGCTAAAGCGGGGCTGGAGGGAGGAGGCTGCTTGGGGAGGGGCCACCTGGGGCAGGAGGACGCTGGTGGTGTGCCAGGGCGCTGCGGGCTCTCGGCCTCCTGCTCAGACTCTCACCCAGGGATCCCTACCTGCAGCTGGGCCATTGCCCCAGGGAGCTTGTCACTGCTTGGAGGAGAGAGATGAGCTGTCTTCGCTCCAGGACAAATCTCTTTTAATTTTGTTCTCCTGAGGAGTGGGGGTCGTTGGAGTCCGAGATTGGCTCAGCGAGTGATGGGGATGCTCGCTCCACCGACAGCCTGGGAGAGGGGTGGGGGGAAACGCGCCCCTTCTCGCCTTCGCTGGGGCTGGCGGCCAGGGGACAGGGAGGGGCTGCCCCGCCTGGCTTCTGCCTGAGGGTGCAGAGCACTGAATCTCAGAAAGCCGAAGCTAGGAAGG
>PVIY010044772.1:0-19491 GCA_004026745.1 Myrmecophaga tridactyla | reverse complement strand
TTTTTTCTTTTGTTGCTTGTGCTTTGGGTGTAAACTCTAAGAAACCATTTCCTAACACAAGGTACTGAAGATGCTTCCCTACATGTTCTTCAAGGAGTTTGATATCTCTGGCTTTTCTATTTAGGTCTTCAATCTGTTTTGAATTGATTTTTTGTATATAGTGAGAGGTAGGGTCCCCTTTCTTTTGCAAATAGAGATGCATTTTTTCCAGCACCATTTGTTGAAGAGTCTATTCCTTCCTAAATCAGTGAACTTGGCATCTTTGTCAAAAATCAGTTGGCCTTAAATCCTGAGGGTCTATTTCTGAACTCACAGTTTGAATCCATTGGTCAGCATGTCTATTCTTGCCATGATTTTTTGACCACTGGATCTTTGTAGTATGGTTTAAAGTCAGGAAGTGTGAGTCCTCCAACTTGGTTTTCCTTTTTCAAGAGATTTTTTGCTATTCAGGACCCTTAACCTTCCAAATAAATTTGGTAATTCTCTTTTCCACTTCTGCCAATAAGGCTGTTGGAGTATTGATTGGGGTTGCATTGAATCTAGCAATCATTTTGAGTAAGATTGACATCGTAATCATATTTTCTCCCAATCCATGAACATTTATTTAGGTCTTCTTTGGTTTCTTTTAGCATGTTTTGTAGTTTTCTGTTTACAAGTCCCAAATCTGCTCTCAGATAGTTGATTCTTGGAGTTACTATTGTAAAAGGAATTTTTTCTTGATTTCTTCTTCTGATTGTTCAGTATTTGTGTTTAGAAACATTGCTGATTTGGAGGTGTTGATCTTGTACCCTCCACTTTACTGAATTCATTTATTAGCTCTAGGAGCTTTGTTGTGGATTTTAAGGATTTTCATCATGAAATCTGTAGGAGGGAAAATTTTACTTCTTCCTTTCCTATTTGGATGTCTTTTGTTTCTTTTTCTTGCTGAACTGCTCTGCCAGGAGCTTCCAGTACAATGCCGAATGGCAGTGGTGACGTGGCGTCCTTGTCTTGTTCCTGATCTCAGAAGGAAAGCCTTCGGTCTTTCACCATTGAGTAGGATGTCAGCTGTGGGCTCTTCCCATGTGCCCTTTCTCATGTTGAGAAGTTTCTTTCTATTCCTTGTGTTCTAAGTATTTTTTGTTTTTTACCAAGAAGGGGTGCTGGATTTTGTCAAATTCCTTTTCTGCATCAACTGAAATGATCGTATTTTCTTCCTTCATTCTGTTAATGTGGTATATCACATCAATTGATTTTCTCATGTTAAACCACACTTGTATTCCAGGGGTAAATCGCACCTGATCATGGTGCATAATTGTCAGATTTGGTTTGCTAGTATTCTCTTGAGGAGATTTGCATTTATATTCATAAGAGATATTGGTCTGTCATTTTCTTTTCTTGTATCTTTGTCTGGCTTTGGTATGGGGGTTGATGTTGGCCTCATAGAATGAGGCCTCCTTAATTTTTGGCACAGTTTGAGTAGAATTGGAGTTAAGACTTCTTGGAATCTTTGGCAGAATTCCCCTCTGAAGACACCTGGTTCTGGGCTTTTCTTTGCTAGGAGGTGTTTCAAGACTGGTAATCTTTACTGGTGATTGGTTTGTTGAGATCTTCTGTTTCTTCTTGAGTCATTGTTGGTAGCTTGTATGTTTCTAAGAATTTGTCCATTTAGTGTAGGTTCTCTAATTGATTGGATTGTAGTTATTCATAGTATCTGCTTATATTCCTTTTTGTTTCAGCAAGCTTGGTAGTAATGTCCCCATTTTCATTATTTGTATTCTCTTTTTTCTTTTTCTTCATTAATTTAACTAAAGGTTTCTCACTCTCATTGGTTTCCTTTCAAAGAGCCAACTTTTGAATGTGTTTATTCTCTCCATTGTTTTTTTCATAGTCTATTTTAGTTATGTTGGCTTTCGTCTTTGTTATTTCCTTCTTTATGCTTGCTTTGGGTTTAGTTTGCTCTTCTTTTTCTAGTTCCTCCAGCTTTAAGGTGAGAGCTCTGATTTGAAGTCTTTCTTCTTTTTTAATGTAAATTAAAAATTTAGAGCCATAAATTTCCCTCTCAGCACTGCCTTTGCTTCGTCCATTAAATTTTGGCATGTTGTATTTTCATTTTCATTTTCCTTGAGATATTTCCAAATTTCCCTTGTGATTTCTTCTTTAATACCTTGGTTGTTTAAGAATATGTTGTTTAATTTCCAAATATTTGTGAATTTTCCATTTCTCCCTCTGTAATTGTTTTCTAACTTCATTCTGTTGTGCTCAGAGATGATACCTTTTATGATTTCAAATGTTTGAATTTATAGTGCTTTGTTCTGTTTCCTAAGATGTGTTCTATCGTGGAGAGTGACTCGAGAAGTGTGTGTATTCAGCTGTTGTTGGATGCTCTGCGTGTGTCTTGTTAGGTCCAGTTTGTTTAGAGTATTGTTCAAGTCTTGTATTTCCTTATTGATCTTTTGACTAGATTCTCTCTATCTATTGTTGAAAGTGGTATAATACAGTCTCCTATTATTAATGTAGAACCATCAGTGTCTTCCTTCAAATCTGTCAGTATTTGCCTCACATGTTTTTGGGCTCTTCTGTTAGGTGCATTTATATTTATAATTGTTATTATCTTCTTTTGTGAATGGACCCCTTTATCAGTACATAATGGCCATCTTTGTCCCTCATAACTACTTTTGACTTAAAGTCTATTTATTTGATATTAGCTACCCCAACCCTCTTTTGGTTACTACTAGCATGGTATATATTTCTCCATTCTTTCACTTTCACCCTACTTGTGTCTTTGAGTTGAAGGTGAGACTCTTGCTGCATATAGTAGGACCATGCATTTCTATCCATTCTGCCAATCTCTGCCTTTTAACTGTAGTATTTAATTCATTTACATTTAAAATTACTATTGATAGTGCAGGAATTTCTTCTACCATTTTACTATTTAGCCTTTGTAAGTCTTATACTTTTTTTGTCCTTCAGTTCTTCCATTAATACCGACTTTTATATCTATTTGATTGTGTCCCTTCTCTTTTCTATCTGGATATACTTTTCATATGCATTAAATTTTAACATTGTAATTATATTTAATGATCTTATTTGGTTTGATAATACTTGACTTAAATAGCAAACACATACTTTTCCTGTATCCCTCCATCCCCTCACCATTTTTTTGTACTTGTTACCACTTATATTTTTGTACGCTGTTTGTCCCAAAGCATAGATTTATCATTACCTTTTATGGTCTGCATTTTGGCACCCATAGGAAGTAAGAAGTGGAATTACATACCAAACAATACAATACAATATTGGCATTTATAATTACCCAAAAGATCACCATCACCAGAGGTCATTATTTCTTTATGTTGCCTTGATCCACCAGAGTCCTTTCCTTTAGGTCTAAGAACTCCAGTGGAGATGAATTCCCACAGTTTTTGTCTCACAGTGTCTTGTCTTCCCTCCTTTTTGAAAGACAGTCTCTCCAGATATAAAATTCTTGGCTGGAAGTTATTTTCTCTTAGCGCTTTAAGTATTTCGATCCTCTGCCTTCTTGCCTCTGTGGGTTCTGATCAGAAATCTGCACTCTGTCTAGGTGGGCCCTCCTTGGGCATAGCGTGCTGCTTTTCTCTTGGAGCGTTCAGGTCTCTCCTTGGCCTCTGCAGTTAATAAAGGGATCAGTGTGTGACGGGTGTTTTCCTCCGTGTTTATCCTCGGCTTCTTGAATGTGCACATTCGTGTCTTTTACTAAATTCAGGGAGTTTGTATGACAATATTACTGTGAATATTCCGTCTGCCTCTTTTTCTCTCTGGGATTCCCATCTTGTGTATGTTGGTGTGGCTGACCGTGCTCTAGAGGTGTCTTAGGCTGTTTTTATTTTTTATAATTCTTTTTTCTTTCTGCTCCTTAGCCTGACTTATTTCAATTGTTTTGTCTTTGATTCTTACTTCTGCCCGCTCCAACCCGCTGTGGAAACCCTCCCCCCAATTTTTCATTTCATTTGTTGTGGTCTTCAACTTCTATAGTTCTGTCTGGTTCCTTTTAAAATTTTCTGTCTCTTAACAAAGATTCACATTGTCCATTCATTGTTTTCCTGGTATCCTTTAATTTTTGCTCTATAGTTTCCTTCATCTCCTAGAGTGTTTTTAAGGTCACATTTTAAAGGCTCTGTTTGATATGTCCACTTTCTTATCTTCATTGGTGGTTTCTGGATCTTCATCCTCTTCCTATGGTTGGACCATCTTTTCTCGTTTGTTTCTCTTGTACTCTTTTCGGCACCCTGTACATTTTAATACTTTAAAATGTTAGCTCTGAGATGTGCTCCCTGGTAAATTCTGTTTCCTGGTTTTGTAACCAGCTGGTGGTAAGGCGGAGATTTCCTTGAGCTTCAGCCATCCTCGCAGGAGGCTGTGCACTGCAAGGCTTTCCCTGTCTGCTGGGCCTCTGTCTCGTCCTGCGTCTCTGCTTGTGGTCGTGGAGGGCCCTGTCTGCAGGCGTTCGAAAGCCCCTCTACTTCCCCTCCTGGGCATTGGAATCAGGCTTTGCCCAAGGCTGTCATTGCTGGAGCTTCTTGTGCTCCTTTCATTGTCCCAAGCTGCCTCACCTGGAGGGCAGGTTCCCAGAGGAGGGCCCACCAGGGCGGACTTCCCCAGTCAGTCCTCCCCAGTGCCAGCAGGCCCAGGGACCCAGGAAGGGGGCGCAGGCCAGCAGAAACCTGCCCTGGGGAGGGGTCAGGAGGGGCTCCAGGAGCCTCTTCCAGGGCTCCCCAAAGCTGAGCTTTCCCGGCCTGCCTGGCAGGTGCAGCCCTGATGCGGCGCTGTGTCTTTAAGGCGCCTCGGCTTCTGCCTGTCTGGGGAGGGCTGGACCAATGCTGCCCTCGGAGCCGGGCCCCTAATCAGAAGACACACCTGCTCCTGGGGAAGAGGGATTTTATGCCCCTTTCTGTCGCCAGCAGCCAGCCAGGGACCCTGTGGTGTCCTCCCCTGTGGGTGGGGCATGGGCACCAGTAGCCCCTACGCAGAGAGAGCAATTTACAGGCTTTACTGTAACTGACCGTCCCCTCTCGCCCCAGGCTGTGCCCTGTTCTTCTTGCCTCTGGTGTTTCAGGTGGGCCCTGCCCCTGTGGCAGCTGCTGGGTTGGGGAGGTGACTGGTCCCCAGCCCCTACCCGGCCCTCGTCCCACCCTCCTCTCTTTAAATATGCTTTTGCTTTTTGACTTCTTTGTAACATGGACCATTGATTTCTCAGGCATCTGCAGCTTTGGGTTGATTCTCGTTCCCTTCCTCCAGTTTCGGGGCCTAGCCGTGTCCACTTACAGCTGCACTGTCCCATCCCACCCGTTTCCTGAATGTTCTTTCAGGAAATGCCAAGTGCAAGGAGGGACTGCGTTTCAGGAGGGCCATAGGGGATCAACTTTTTAAGGCTCGCGTCTCTGATTCCATGTGGCTGTTTCACTGCTGGTTTTTATTAAAGCGCCTTTGTTTAAAAAACAAAAAAATAAGTTTAAGATAGAACAGACATTTTTTTTTGTTGTTCTGGAATTTTATCCCAAATAGCCTGTTTTAGATAAAAACAACAGCAGGGCTGGCAAAGCCCTTTTATGGAAATGTGTTAACTGGCCAGCAGCAGGCAGGGCCAGGTGGGTCACCCCGGTGCCCGGTGCCCTGGGGGGGTGTGAAGGCGGGGCTGTGGGGGTTGGGGGGCTGCTTCCTGCCGATAAACGCTGCGCTCAGCCCACGTCCGACGAGGAAGGAAAATGGAAGGGGCCACCTGTCCCGGGACCAGACGCTGCAGCGATTTCAAACAACGGAAACGCGTGGCCTCCCCAGGGCTTGTTTTATTCCGCTCAGCCTGGAAGGACATTTTCCTGCAGGCCTAATTGGTTCGCCTCAGACGCAGGGGGTCCGGCCGCTGGAGGGGATTTCCCGGCCAGTCCAGGGCCTGGGGGCAAGGCCCCGGGGTGCTGGTGGGGTCCTGCTCCCCACCTGAGCCAGGAGAGTGCGCGCTTGCTGGATGTGCCCCGAAGTTGAGCCCCAGCCCCGCCCAGCCAGCCCCCCCGCAGCTGAGGGAGGGGCCCGCAGCCCACCCCAGGCACTGCAGGACCCCGGGCAGCGCCTCCTTTCACAGGCAGGACACCCCTAGGAGGCGGGCCTGACCCCTCCCACCCTGGGACGCGTGGTGGAGGCTCGCCGCACGCGCACCCTGCCCACTCCGTGCCCTGGGAGCTGTCACGTGTACCCTATCCCCCACCCGCGCCCCGCGCGCACCATGACCACCCCCCGCGCCTGGGGGAACTCTCGCGCCCTCTGCGCCCGGCTCCCCAGCGAGCCCCCGTGCGCGCCGCCCAAGCTCTGCGCCCCCGCCTTCATCTGCTCCCGGGGCTGGACCCCTGGGCGGCCCCGGCCACGTCCCTGCACGTGGAGGTGTCCTTCAGCCCCAGGGGGGACTCGCCTCGGCCCCCTCCTGCCCGCTCCGCCCCCCTCGGCCCCCTCGGCATTCGGTGACTCACTCCGGAGAAACTGGGTCTTCACGGCCGCTTGCCAAGCTCTCAGCCCCGGGCCGAGGGGAACTCCTGCTGGAGTAAAGAATAAAACCTTTTCCCATGCTGGCCCCACGTAAAGGTGAATTTAATAGGAAAACAGAGTCGGAGACTTGCCCAGATTAGGCCTGCGGTGCTGACCTCAGCACCGGGCACCGCGCGGCCTTGGTCAGGACGAGCAGCCTGGCCGCAGCCCCCGGGGACAGTAAGGCCCGCCGGGCTCCCCAGAGGGCCAGGCGAGTGCTGCTGCGGAAACTTTCCCGCTTCTGGCTCATCTCAGCGAGGTTGCGCTCCTTGGCAGCTACAGACAGCAAGATTTTTTGATGGACTTCGGGATGGAATGCACTAATGCAGGTTCCAGTAACTGACCCCGTTTTCCATAGCTAAGTGCGTGCAACACGATACCTGGGGCAACGGGCACACTCACGATATACACTCGTCACACAGATACACTATTTAATGCAAATTATTTTCATCTGTAATTTTAAAAGTTCTAATTCTTGGTAGCAGTTTAATTTTTTCATTTTAATCCATAATTACACAATTCCAAATTCATGTACTAAAATTTCACTTTTATCCTGATGACAGCTTGAATTTATGAAACAAAATAATGTTATGTTCACTGTATATTTAAATTTTAGCTAATAGAAAATTTCATAAGAAAAAAACAGGCATCATTCATTTTTTCAGTTTTTAAAATATATTTTTTGACCCCGTTTTTTTTAGGCTGGTAAAATTACACATTTGTGAAAGGATCTCAAAATCTAGGGGGAAGAGCTGGCACCCAGCAGATTGAGGTTTCATGTGCTATTAAAAATAGCGATTTTTTAACACTATCGGTATCTCTCATCCATGGTTGGAAACTTATAGAAACAGAGTTATACCAGTATAGTACTAGCAAAACAAACAGATTTAAAATATTTTAGCAACTCAGCATGATGATATATTTACTTTTATTTGTAACTCACCACAGCCAAAGGCCATGACAGATTCACTGATGGCTCCTTTAAATGGGTATTTATTAAAATTAATCTTTGCAAACTGAAATAAAAGCATTAAGACCTCAGTGGTTTGCATGCATGATGCCTTTTATTTAAGGGATAGCGGTTTTTGCCCACAGTCCTGTGCCCAGTAATTATTCATCAAATCAGTGGATGGACTTAGAAAGCTATGCTTATCTCTTTAAAAATTTAGAAGTACTGGGTGGGCCACGGTAGCTCACCAGGCAAGAATGCTTGTCTGCCATGCCAGAGGACCCGGGTTCGATTTCCGGTGCCTGCCCATGTTAAAAAAAAAAAAAAAATTTAGAAGTACAAAAATGCAGCTACATTTCTACCATAATTATGAGAATTAGCTTTATTTTCCATTACTTTATAGTTTTGACTGTAATGCATCATAAGATTAAAATATTCTCTATTTTTTGATGTTGACTTTCAAATCGGAGTTTTAGCTATTGCCACGTTAACCTCGGGGGGGCAAGCACATGGGGCAAACCAGAGAAAGGAGGCCTGCACGCCTCGGCCGCTCTCAACCACGCGGGAATTTCTCTCTAAGGACATGCAGGGTGCAGCAGGTGGGAGCAGGCAGGACAGGCCAGAAACGAAGTGTTTCTCTTTAAAATTATAGAACTTGTTTTCTGCTTGGTTTGAATCCTGGGGGAAAGCAGAGTTACAAGTGGGTGAACGAACAGGCACTGATTTTCGAGGTCTGGCCCGATGCCAGGTCCGGGGCTGCTCCTGGGCTGCGGGAGGGCGCCCAGTCGGCTGCAGAGGATTCGTAAGGAAGCCTCAGACCTTCGCAGAGGACGAGGGAAAGTGCCACATGGCTTTTAGATAAATCAACCAGGATGAAAACACTGAACTCGATCTTCTGATGAGCCTCAGTAATAACGCAGAGCGGACCCGATGTCCGAGCATCACATCGCTCCTCGTTTTGTGTCTGGGACCAGCAATGCGACCTGCCTCAAGGCCTTTCCCCAGTTCCCGTGTGGTGCCGCTGGAAGCGGTGTGCGGCACGTGGCACTGACAGGGCAGTGTCACAGCCGGGTCCCTGCCCCGCCTGGGCCCCCAGCCCCGTTCTGTGGCTTGCGCGCTGCTGACACCCCCGGAGGTGGCAGGGACACCGAGGCCGGGTACATCGGGTTGGTTTGGGCTTCAGGAATTTTTTCCATGTATTGTTATGGTGGGGAAAATACTTTCTAATCTTTCATGTCATTTCTGTTTTTTTAACATTCACCACAGACTATAAACAATGTCAGCACGTCTAATTTTAAGCAGCTTTTCTGTAGGACTTTAACCAGAAATAAAATAGGGGCTTCAGAGGACACAGGAAAAGGTCCTGGGCTCGGCCGTATACCCCAAGCCTGAAAATGCAGATGTTTTCAAAGGGAAGCGGGAAACTGGCAACCCGGGAAGATGGGGGCACTGTGAGCTGGAATCAATCTCTTTACTGAACCAAGATTCTCCTTGGAATTCTCCTCAGCTGCTTTCTGAATTCAGTGGAGATCATCTTTTCTAACTTTTAAAACTCACCGTCTGGGAGGAATTTGCCTGGGGTGGACAGAAGGCACACTTCAGGAGCTTACCTGTTAAGTCTCAGTAGTTTAATTTCATTGGTGGTAAACTGCACATTTGTTCATAGTGGGGTTGGGAGGCCTCATTGATTTAAACGTGAAAAGCTTCACAGCAGAATAAGCAAGGCTCTCGGAAGAATTTGCCAGCCAATAAAAAATATTCTGAAAAGTTAGAAAAGGAGGCCCAGACATGTTAACAGAGCAAAACACATTTCCTTAATCAATTGCCAAGGTAATCCATCTTTTTTCCTCAATTTGTCTTTAATAAGCCTTCCTGGCGTTGCGCTTGTCGGTTGAGATTTCCTCTCTCTTCTCTGTCCTGTTGCATCTGAATTCCTGCAGGGTGCGTGGGGGTGGGCGGCTGTGCGGCTGAGCCCCCTCCCCACATCCACAGCAGGCACTGAGACCACCCTCGTGTGGAACGACGGCCACTGAGACCACCTGGCCGCAGCACCTGGCTGGGGGGCGCAGGGCGCGGGACCTCCTCCTCCTCGCACAGGAGCCACTGCGCGTGCAGTGTTCCCCTGGCCACTCACTAAGGGTGCAGAGCGGGATGTGAAACGAGCACAAAACATGCGCTGTGGGGCCTTTCCTTGCTTGGTTTCTCACGTACCCGTTGGGTCAGTTCCTGGGCAGGGACCTGCAGCGTGCGCTTTCTCCCTCCACCGTCTCGTCTCTCGTGCCAAGTCATTAGACCTGAGAAGGGCCTGGCCACAGCGTCCTGGGTCCAGAACCTGGCCCAGTGTCGCCGGCGCACAGGGCCCCTGGGCTTCCAGCGTGCGATGCTTACCTGAACGTAATGGAGAAAACCCAGATAGGATCATGACACTTTGAAATAACTGCCCAAGGTTTGACCCGGTGAGAATAAGGTCCGAGTGCTTTCCAGAAAAGAGGCTGAGCTCGGGTCGGCCCTGTGGCTGCAGAAACCCAGCCCCCTGCGCTCCCCGCCGAGCCCTGCTGTGGCCTCCTGCACGCTGGGCCTCACCCCTGCCGGCCCCTGTGCTGACCCCTTGCTGTCTCGCAGGCTGTGGCGGGGAGCAGTCAGGAGCTGGGGGCTCCTTCAGCAGCCCCGGGTACCCGGGCAGGTACCCCCCCAACAGGGAGTGCATCTGGTACCTCCGCGCTGCCCCCGGGAGCAGTGTCCACCTCACCGTCCACGACTTCGACGTGGAATACCATGCCAGCTGCAACTATGACGTCCTGGAGGTAGGACTGCCCGCTGTTGGCAGCCCCTAAACCTGCACCCCACATTTCAGGATGTACTGTCCAATCGTGGGAAGTTGGCAGGCAGGGTTCTGTTTGCAGAGGGTTGGGTGGGCGCTGGGGAAAAGACCTACAGGGTAGCGGTCTTGCAGCCATGGTTGGGGGGGACTTCTTCCCTCGAGTTTCCAGAAGGATCAGAAACAGGGTGATGAGGAGGTGATTGCAGGTGCAGCCTATGAGGCGGGGAGCCCTGGGTGACCGGGAGACTCTTCAGGGAGCAGGAGGAGCTCTGGTGCAGGCAGAGGGTCGGGAATGTACCCTCAGGCCGGTGGGTGGGGAGGGACTTAGCGGCTCTGGCCTCTCTAACAGGACTCGGCACCCCATCCCACCCCCAGCCCCCCACAGAACTCCCCCCACCCACAGCACACTGGTGGGATTAGGGGGAACCAGGAGGGATTGGGGGTTCAGGCAAAGAACCACACTTCCCTGGGGGGGTACTACCATGGGGTAGGTGCATAGGCCTCCAGGCCTCAGAGGGCCTCCCCCCTTCAGGTCCCTGCTCCTGGGGCTGGGCCAGGCCCCTCACAGGGCTCACCGGGGCCAGCAAGTGCCCAGAGAGGAGGCAGAGGGGACCGCAGGGCGGTGTGGCTCTTCAGAGGCTTCTGGGGGGGCTGTTCCCCAAGGGCCCTGGGGGGGGGAACACACAGACCAGCTTTGCACCCCCAGCTCCAAGGGCCCCACAGTTGCATCCTGTGTGCTTGTGAGGGAGGGTTGAGGCTGCCCACTCTTCCTGACGTGGGGGCCGCCGGCCACTCCTCTGGGACAGCTCACTCTCTCTCTCTGTGGCCTTTCCTGCCTGGCCAGGGAATTCCTTAGACAAAGACGCCATTGTGGATTCAAATCACATTCTCCTCCCTGCCCCTCCCAGGAGGCGTCCTGCTCCCACTCCTGTCCACAGGGCGTGATACCCATGGGTCAGCGTGGGCAAGGCCGGGTGGGGTCCTGGGCAGGGGCAGGGCACAGGCAGGAGGGAGGACATGGCACGCGGCTCCCAGGACCCTGCATGGTGTGATGAGGGGGCACGTGTGAATGAGAGTGTGTGCGAGGATGTGTGTGCAGGTCTTGGCATGTGTGAGTGTGCGTCTCGGCATGTGTGAGTGTGCATGTGTGTATCTCGGCATGTGTGAGTGTGTGCATGTGTGAATGTGTGTGCATGTGTGAGTGTGCATCTTGGCATGTGTGTGTGAGCATGTGTGAGTGTGCATCAGCATGTGTGAGTGTGTGTGCATGTGTGTGCGTCTCAGCATGTGTATGTACGCATGTGTGAGTATGTGTGCATGTGTGAGTGTGCACCTCGGCATGTGTGAGTATGTATGCATGTGTATGTGTGCATGTGTGTGTGTGCATGTGTGAGTGTGTGTCTCAGCATGTGTGTGTGCATGTGTGTGTTGGCATGTGTGAGTGTGTGTGCATGTCTGAGTGTGCATCTTGGCATGTGTGAGTATGTATGCATGTGTATGTGTGTGTGTGTCTCAGCATGTGTATGTGCATGTGTGAGTGTGCGTTGGCATGTGTGAGTGTGTGTGCATGTGTGAGTGTGTGTCTTGGTATGTGTATGTATGCATGTGTGAGTGTGTGCATGTGTGTGTGTGCATGTGTGAGTGTGCGTCTCGGCATGTGTGAGTATGTATGCATGTGTGAGTGTGTGTGCATGTGTGAGTGTGCATGTGTGAGTGTGCACCTCGGCATGTGTGAGTATGTATGCATGTGTGAGTATGTGTGCATGTGTGAGTGTGTGTGCATGTGTGAGTGTGTGTGCATGTGTGAGTGTGCGCCTCGGCATGTGTGAGTGTGCATCTCAGCAGGTGCACACGTGAGGGTCTCGCTGTGTATGGAGTCTGACGGTGGGGGAAGGACCTGGATACTGGACGGCCTCTCCCATAAAGTCAAGCCTAAGGGACTGTTGGGGGGGCCTCTGCTGTCTGAGCCTCCCTCAGCCCCCCCCCCCAGATGACCCAGCCCAGGGTCCCCCTGGGTAGCCTTGCTGCGGGCGCTGTGTGGGGAGGAGGGTGGCTGGGGGTGCCCGGCAGAGGAGTCGGGCTTGCAGGAACTTGGGAGGTCTGAAGCCATGTGGCCTGACCTGGAGGGGCCGGCCAGGTGAGGGCTGCCCAGGTAAGGGGTCAGCCTGGCAGTCCCCAGGGCTCTGGGCGGGGAAGCCTCCCAGGTGCCCCAGAAGGAAGGAGGGAAGCAGACCTTCACCGCCTCGCTTCTCAAGTCCTCAGGCTGCGGGGTGGGGGAGCAGGAGCCTTCAGAGGACGCGTCCCTGGTGAGGAGGGCTCCGCGTGGCCCTGCTGGTGCGTTGTGGCGCCGAGACCCATACGTGCTGTCTGCTCCCTGCACAGCCTCTGCCAGAGAGAGCGTGGGAGGGGAGGGAAAGTGGGGCGCCTGCTGCAGTGACGCTCAGGCGCTTCTGGGGGGCAGCGGAGTTCCCGAGGCAGAGGGGCGCGGAGGGGAAGGGCCGGCGGGGCGCAGGCCACGGGCGCGCAGGGAGCCTGGCATGCATGGTCCCCGCCCCTGGAGAGCCAGCGCTGCGTGGCTCCTCATGGCGATGCCCGCACCCGCTGCAGGTCTACGCAGGGCCCGACGTCCGCGGCCCCCGCCTGGCGCAGCTGTGCGTCCAGGGCGCGCCCGCCAGGCCCCTGCAGGTGGCCAGCACGGGCAGCGAGCTCACCATCCGCTTCAAGACGGACAGCTCCATCGACGGGAGGGGCTTCAACGCCTCCTGGCAGGCGGTCCCTGGAGGTGAGGAGGGGGCCTTCAATGGGAGGGGGGCGAGGAGGGCGAGCCCTCAGACCCCGCCTTCCCAGGAGCATTGTGGCCCCGCCTTGGGGAGGCCCGGCCAGGCCCGGCTGGGTGCAGAGGCGGGGTAGGGGCGGGGATGGGGGGGGCTTTGGCACGCCCACCCACCAGCCCCGCAGGTGGTAGCACACAGGTGACCCCTGCAGTCGTCAGATCTGGGGGTGCCTGAGATCCCGGCCAATGCAGGCCGTCTGAGGACAACCACTCAGGGAAGGGAGGCTCCGGCAGGCGACCCCCATCCCGGTACCCGTGCCCTGCGGGCTGAAGGCGCCCGCCTGCCCGGCCTTTCCTTCCCGCTTTACACGCGTCCGGCAGGCAGCCTCTGACTGAGGTGCACTGCTCATGCCCATCGCCCCCCCTACCCCCAGGCAGGGCTGAGCCCTGGGGACCCCAGACTCACAGCTAGAAAATGCCCGAGGGAGACACACCAGGCCACCCGATGGCCTCACTCCCCCAGGGCTGGGTGGCAGGAAGTGGACTTGCTCTCCTCTCACGTGCTGTGGACGCAGCTCTCACCACTGATTTGGGTTTTCCCACTGCAGGTTGCGGTGGAATTTTCCAGATTCCCAGCGGAGAGATTCATTCTCCAAATTACCCCAGTCCTTACAGGAGCAATACGGACTGCTCCTGGGTCATTCGTGTTGAAAGAAACCACCGTGTTCTCTTGAACTTCACTGACTTTGACCTTGAACCCCAGGACTCCTGCGTTACGGTAAGTGATCACCATTTCGAGTGTTTCTCGTTGACCCTGTGCCAAAACCCCACTGTCAGAGCACAGTCACTGAACGCGCTCATGGTGATGGTTCCAATGTCGAGTCTCAGAAAACCCAGCTTTTAGCAACTGAAGCCTTTAGAACATTTGCTTTTTAATTAGTAGCAAATCAGGAGCTAGGCAGTCTCAGGGTTTACCCGCTCAGCGTTAGCTCTCCCATCCTTAGTGCTGACTTTCATTTATTTCCTCTTGGTCAAAAAATGACTGAAGCGGTTCTGAACATCCTGGGTCTTTCTGATTTGTTCTTGTTTTATGGGTTTTTGTTTGTTTGATTTTGTTTTTTTTAGGAAAGTCACATTTTCACAGAAAACCCTTCCAAACCATTGGCCAGAATTGGCTGCAAGGAAGATTAGGAAAATATAGTGGAAAGAATTTGTCATAATTAGTTTAGATCAATTGTTATTGATCTTCTGGGGTTCTCATTTTGTTGAGACCAGTGTCTTTCTTTCTGCTACTTGAACAAATCATGGTCTGGCAGGACAGAGAGAGGTGCAGGAGAAGAGGTGTGGCTCTCAGTTGTTTCACATTCTTCAAAGAACTCTTCTCTCATGGGGGTTTTCAGTGACAGTAATTGAAATTACATTCATTTGCACTGCATTGTTAATCCACTTCCGAGTTCAGCTGGTTTATGCCTGTGTCTTCAGGGTTTGCGTGGACAAACCTCTAGGAACTTTGTTTTCCGTAATGGTGGCTTGGACCAGCTCTCCTGAAGACAACCAAGAAGTTCCGAAAGACACTGAAAAACATCTTCCTAAGTTCAGCAAATAACTCACATGGTAGAATGAAATTCCTGAGTCGCTATCTGAGAGGACCCAAGCCTAGTATTTGAGACAGTCTTTGCCCACAGGGGCTTGCTGGTCCAGAGGTGCTTGCAGTGCTTCCAAGAGCTTCTCCAGATGGAGGACCGGTGTTCGAACAGCCTGGGGATCCCGTAAACCTCCATTATCTGGGTGAAATGGGAGCAGGGCCTTCACAGAGCCGCATTCCTTAACTTGCCTGGGTGGCCCCAGGTTCATAAGTCCTGGTCTCGTGAAAGGAGAGCCTTTATTGCTAATCCATCCATGCAACTTAAAGCCTTCATGGAAGGGAGTTAAAATCATTACACCTCATTTCTACCAATAATTTTTCACAGGCAACAGCCAGCACAGGTGCATGAGGAGACAGTATAACAGGAATGAAATACAGCATGAACAGCAGACAATGGAAACAAACTCACTACACTATATCCATTACTACCTTTTACTAAAATTACCAGACTCAGGTTGTCAAACAATTATCATTACTGAGCTCACAGAAATAAGAGTCAAACTTAAAACTTTCAGCAAGGAACTGTAAATTATAAAATAAAGTGATATTGCAAGTATGAAAAAGAACCAAATCAACATTTTAGAACTCATGAACACAGTGGCAGAAATTAAAATCTCAGTGCAAGGGTTTATTTGCAGATTATACAGATTAGACAGAGTTGAAAAGAGAAATAGTGAACTGGAAGATAGGTCAGAAGAATCTATCAAAAATAAAGCAAAGATAAGCAAACGGATGAAAAATACAGAAGAGAGCTAAGAGGACACATAGAAAAAGCTTAAAATACATTTAAGCAAATCCCATAGAGAAAGAAGAGAGACCAGTGGAGCAGATACAATATTTGAAGCAACAATGGCTAAGAATTTTCTGAAACTGACGAAAGACATCAATTCACAGAAGGAAGAATCCTGACACACCCAAGAACCAAGCACAATAAATACAAAGATATCCTCACTTAGCAAAGCAAAAGCCAACAAAAACTCAGGGTAGTGGGGTAGGTGAGCGGGTGAGTGGTGAAATGGATTATTTCTAGAATGTGTCAGACTGCTGACTTTTCAGCAGTGGCAATTGGAAGTGAAAAAGACAATGGAATGGTATCTTCAGCATGAAGAAAAAAACTAACTACCAAGAGAACTCTCTGCTCTCCTAAAAGAGCCTTTCAGACTGGTGGAGAATGAAGTAAGTTTTAAAGTAGTAGAGGGAGCTTCAAGGAAAGTTGAATGGGCCAGAGACAAATTGTCGCCCTCACAGTATTGCCGTGCTGGGCATATCTTCCTCACTTGCTCCCCCCGCCCCCCACAGTCTGTCTGTTTCTCCTCTTCCGCAAAGTCCGTGATCCACGGCACTCACAGCTACATCATGGCCACATTTTCACGAGGAGGGTTTCCCACCTATGGGGTACAAATGATCAGGCAGGGGTTTCTAGAACCACAGTCACATCTCAGCTTGAAGCTGGGGGACAGGCAGGGAGGAGGTGGACTCTGGGATCGGATCCCATGGAAGCCCCAGAGCAGGCGCCACAGGCGAGGCAGAGCACAGCACGTGGCAGTCCACAGGCTGTCAGCCTCAGGGGTTCCCTGGATGACGCAGCCAGTGGGCAAGCACGGCTCAGCCGACCTTCTGATGGTGGCTGGAGCCGCGGCTGAGACCCCCGGTGCTGGGGTGCGGTGGAGTGTGGGGGTGGTGCTGGGCCTGCACACTGCTGCTTTGTGGCCGTGCTGCCTGGAAGGAGGGTGGCTCATCCATGCAGTGGGGGTGGGCAGTACCCGGGACAGAGGGGCTGCAGGGATGCCTGAGACACAGTGGGTGCCCTGCCTGGCATGGGCACAGAACTTATTGGTGCCCTTTTGGGGAGGTGAGGTCAGCGACTCGTCCCTCAGGAGAAAAGGATCGCCAGGAGTCTCTCCCTTAGTACACCCCCAGCTGTCGTGAACCTGGGACTTGGTGGGCCCCATCCTGAGGGGAAAATACAATTCCAAAGGGAAGGGGGTGCCGTGGGCCTGGGGCTGGGTGCCCCTGGCTGGAGGGCCCTTGGGGCCCCGGGAGGTGATGAGAACAGTAGGGCAAGGCTGCAGGGCCTCTGTGCCCCCCTGAGGATGGGGTGTGGGCGTGGGCATGGGGGCTTTTGGAAAGCCCGGGACTGACCTGTCGGGAGGGGGTGACAGTGGGGAAGGGAGACAGGGCCCGGCACTAGCCTTGGGTTGAGGTGCCGCGCCTCCAGGTACCGAAGGCCCAGGGGTAAGGCGGGGACACGGGCGGCCGTCACTGTTACGTCAACGATGGAGGAGACCTGGCCCCATGGGGCAGAGTGCCCTGGGGAGGCAGCAGCTGACGCCTGAGGAAGGCATGGCCAGGTGCCCAGGCAGAAGCCGCGAGAACCACGCTGGACCTACCAAATTCGGATTTTCAGAAAGAGGAGTGGGAACACAACGCTTAAAGCAGATTACTTTTTTCTGACTTGTAAATTATCTATCTTGAAAATTGCATAAGTGATTATAAGCGAAGACATTTTTGTTTCTACCTCTTTTGAGTTGGTATCACACAAAAGTAAAGAAGTGAGATCTAAGGGCTGGGCAGGGTCCTTCCCGTGAGCTGGGAGGAGGTTGGCCATGGGCGAGCGCCCCAGCGCTGCCCTCCGAGTGGCCACTTGTCCCGGGATGACAGCACCACATTGGGCACTGGCTGTCTACCTCTGTGGCCAGAGGAACGCTGGGTGTGAACGCGCCCCGCAGTCCAGCACCTCAGCTGATCTCCCCGTGTACGCGCCGCTGTGTGCAGACATCGTTGAGCTCCTCGGCTAGCTGCTGGGACAGTCGTCCGCGGAGTGTCTGTCCAGGGTCCTTTTGGCAGTTCTGCCTGGCTCCGGCCTCTGCACCTGGCGCCCCCACTGACCCCCACGTGGGTGGGGTGGTCTCAGTCTGCTCATGCACAAACCAGGGCCTGGGAAACCCACCCAGAGCTCAGGAAGTGGGGGGAGGGGGCCCCCAGAGCTGTGCCTGTGGGAAGAAGGGGGAGCAGACCCGGGGCCGGAGCTGCTGCGTGGACGCTGGAGGCCCTGGCCTGACTGCCACGCCATGAGGGGCCCCCCTGGGGAGGCTGGCTCCCCCCACTTGCTGACAGGTACAGCTCTTCGGGCAC
This sequence comes from Myrmecophaga tridactyla, assembly GCA_004026745.1. Taxonomy (NCBI): domain Eukaryota; kingdom Metazoa; phylum Chordata; class Mammalia; order Pilosa; family Myrmecophagidae; genus Myrmecophaga; species Myrmecophaga tridactyla. The sequence goes on along the minus strand of PVIY010044772.1, from coordinate 1,637 downwards.
CCCTAGGCCCAGGCGGCAGAACGGGGAGCCCACAGGTAACCCCGAGCAATCCCCCTACCTTCGTGGAACCCACGACAGAATTTAGCAAATGGAGGAAGCCAAGGGAAATATCAAAATGCAACAACAGTGCCCAGCCCCCCTCCTCTTCCACATGACCCTCAGCACTAGACTGGGGCCCAGAGGCAGTGCTCTGCTGGACATACGGATCACTAGTGGACGTGTGGCTGAGTACGTGCCTGGAGTGACCCAGAATGACTGAATTCATCAGACTGCCAAGTACACAGATGGCTGAGTACACAGAATAGCTGAGTGCACATAATAGCAGAGTACATGGGACTGCTGAGGATACAGGACTGCCGAGTATAGGACGGCCGAGTACATGGATGGCTGAGTACATGGATGGCTGAGTGCACAGGACAGCTGAGCGCAGAGAATGACAGTACACAGAATAGCAGAGTGCATGGGACTGCCGAGGACACAGGAATGCTGAGTACAGGGACGGCCAAGTACGTGGATGACTGAGTACATGGGACAGCTGAGTACATAGGACTGCCAAGTACAGGGACAGCTGAGTACATGAATGGCTGAGTACATGGGACAGCTGAATATGCAGAATTTCTGAGGGCACAGGATGGCTGAGTGCAGAAAATAGCAGAGTACACGGGACTGCCGAGTATGCAGGATGGCCAAGTACACAGGGCAGCCAAGTACACAGAATGGCTGAGTACACATGATAGCTGAGTACTCGGCCATCCCATGTCCTCTGCCATTCTGTGTCCTCGGCCATTCTTGGCCATTCCGTGCACTTGGCTGTCCCATGAACTCAGCCATCCCCTGTACCCAGCTGTCCTGTGTACTTGGTCATTCCATGTGCTTGGCCATCCTGTGTACTCAGCCAGGATTGGAGATGGAGTTATCCAGAAAGGATTTGTGGAAACTCCTTTCATCTGATGGCCATGATCCCAGAGTACGGCATAGAAAACCAACAGTAGTATTGTGGGATCTATATATATGGAACCACTGCCAGTCTGGACTAAAGGGGGCGGAAAAGGGACAAATTGGAGAAAAACAACTTCAAAGGCAGAACATGGAAGTTCAGGCCCAAGAAACTGCGGGGCAGGAGAGTAGACCCACCCATGCCCTTGGAGAGGGTGTTTGCCCTGGAGGCAGAGGGTGGGTCTTGGGGTCTCCTGTACAGCCCTCTCTGGGTTTTTCTTGGGGTGGCAGCAGGCCCCCCAGGGAGCTGTCTCTGCACTTCCTCCTGTCTGCATGAGCTGGTCCGGGGTGTCCTGTCCCAGGGCCACCTCCTCGGCCTGTTGGCCTGATGGCTTAAGGATGTCTGGGCCCTGAACGCTGGCTGCCTACCTCCCGGGAGCCCTAGGACAGACCCCCTCGCAGGGCCTGTTTGCTCCCCGAAGCCTTTTGTATTGAGGAAGGGGAAAGGGCGCAGGGCTGGCTTTCATGGAGGAAAACAGGGGCCTACGGTCTGCAGTCTGTGCTCGTCACCAGACGGCGGGTGCAGGGGGAGGTGATCACGTGACCTGCATGCCAGGTGTGCAGCCCTTCCAGGCCCCTGCTTCCCGCCCCACCCTCTCCACCCCCAAAGGTTTCATTTTCACGCGGTTTCGAGGATCCGG
>PVIY010044771.1:0-19524 GCA_004026745.1 Myrmecophaga tridactyla | reverse complement strand
GTCACCACTGGTCTATGCTCATGGAAACTGATTATTTTCCAATGTAAATGTCTCCCTTTCAGACCATGATTGTTTAGTCACCAATGAGACTCATCATGGCCAAATATAAAACTTCTCTTCTTCTAGAGCATGCTCACTTTTTAACCCTCAAAAACAGAGAACTTAGAGAACAAAGGTATTTCCAGGAGTGTTGTCCTTGACTTCTCTCAGGGGGGACAAGTGCCCCCATCCCAGGAACATATGTCTAGATTCTTATAGGGAGGAAAATCCCAGGGACACCTGGCAACACAACCTGGGGATGCCCAGTGACTTTATTCCCTGTGTTCCCAAGAGATTGAGTCGGCAGAGAGCAAGGACTTCTCAAGAACATTGTCTTGGTATTCTTCTGAGCAAGGCCCTAAAACCATCTCCCCTGCTGCCCCAGAAACATAGGTCCAGACATGCGCTGGTTTGAAAGGATGTCTGTACCCTAGAAAAACCATGTTTTAATCCTAATCCCATTTTATAAAGACAGCCATTTCTTATAATCCCTATTCAGCACTGTATGTTTGAAACTGGAATTAGATCATCTCCCTGGAGATGGGATTCAATCAATAGTGGATTAGGTGGAGGCATGTCTCTACCTATTTGGGTGGGTCTTGATAAGTTTACTGGAATTCTATAAAAGAGAACAACAAGAGAGAAAGCCAGGAGATTCAGAGAGAGAAGAACAGAACAACACAGCCTTGAGAAGCAGAGTCCACCATCCAGTGACCTTTGGAGATGAAGAAGGAAAATGCCTCCCAGGGAGCTTCATGAAACAGGAAATCAGGAGAGAAAGCTAGCAAATGATGCTGTGTTCACCACATGCCTTTCCAGATGAGAGAAAAAACCTGATTGTGTTCGCCATGTGCCTTCTCACTTGAGAGAGAAGCTCTGAACTTCATCAGCCTTCTTGAACCAAGGTATCTTTCCCTGGATGGCTTAGATTGGACATTTCTATAGACTTGTTTTAATTGGGACATTTTCTTGGCCTTAGCACTATAAACTAGCAACTTATTAAATTCCCCTTTTTAAAAGCCATTCTGTTTCTGGCATATTGCATTCTAGCAGCTAGCAAACTAGAACAAGACATATATCAGGAGAGGTACCCCAGGCATGCCTGATGACATTATTCCCCAGCTTCCCAAGACAGTGGGCTTGTCTAGAGGGAAATGCATAGCTCTGATGCACACTGGGATACCACACAGTCACATTGGCACTAGTGAGGCTCCTCTGTTTCTTTTCCAGAGAAAATGAAAAATGTCAAAGTCAATAAAAGCTAAAATATGGGAAAGCAGAGCCTTCCCCTCCAAAGGAACTTTCAATTATACTATCATCCCCCATCTATAAAAGAGAAGAGAAGTAGTCAGAAATTCCCTATACCCAGATGTTTATAGCACTCTATCAAGACAAGGAACTCATAAGGAATTGTTGCTTGGGTCATGGCCATGCCTCAATTTACATTCGAAGAGAAGATCTTCTTATTGGTTCCCTTTTAAAACTTTTTGCTTAAAAGCAAAAAAATATATACCAAAAAGCCAGTCAATTATAATAAGCTATGGAAAGTTACTCAAGAGAGAGAGGAAAACCTGGCTTTGTCTAGAGGAGGCTAGTAGAAGCTCTTAAAAAGTGTACTTATGTAAGCCTGGATTCCCAGGAAAGTCAGATTTTGCTAGGCACCCATTTCATCAGCCAGGTTGCCTCTGACATTTGGAGAAAACTGCAAAAGTTCTCCATGGGCCTGCAAACTCCCACTAACAACCTATTAGGAACAGCCTTTTCTGTCTTTAACAATTGAGACAAGGCCAAGAAGGAGGAGCAGACAATGAGATGTAGGCAAAAGACCAGAGAACAGGCTCAGGTTATTTGCAATTGCTGTTAAAATTGTCCTGTCCTCTTGAGGTCACCTGAGTCATGGCTCTAAACTTCAAGGGCCTTGCTTCAACTGTGAGTCAGAGGGCCACAGGCAGAAAGAATGCCAGAAACCTTAAGATGACCTTTGACCTGGGGACCCACTAGGGCCTTGTCCCAAGTGTCACGAACATGTGCATGGGGCCCGGTGATGGCATCATCTCCTAAAAGGGGAGCAGGATAGCCCCCAGAGTTCTGCTCAGGGAAAATGAAAAAGGCCAACGGTATCCGAGATTGCTTATGGCTCCACTGGCATCACATCTGAGCATCAACCTAGAGGAGCCTCGGGTGACAGTTGTGGCAGGTAACATCAGAGCCACTCTGTCCTAACTGGCACTCTGGGTCTACCCGGAAAAGGAATGGTTTTTATAAGGAGGATTTATTAAGTTACAAGTTTACAGTTCTAAGGACTTAAAAATTTCCAAACTAAGCCATCCAGAGAAAGATACTTTGACTCCAAAGAAAAGCCAAATCATGTCCAGGATTTCTCTGTCAGCTGGGAAGACATGTGACTGGTGTCTGAGGTTCCTGCTCCCACATCATTGTTTTGTGTTTTTGATTCCAGTGGCTTCCTCTTTAAGCGTTTGTGGGTCCTCACTTACATCTGCATCTGATCTGTGTCGACTCTTAAAGACTCCAGTAAACTAATCAAGACCCTCTGTGAATGGATGGAGTTACATCCCCATCTAATCAAAAGGTCACACACACACAACTGGATGTGTCACATCTCCATGGAAACAACCTAATCAAGAGGTGCTACCCTACACTATTGGATCAGGATTAAAAGAGCATGGCTTCTCCCACAAGATGGGGTTTAGGATTAAAAGAACATGGCATATTTTTGCATAACATAACAGTTTCAAACCAGCACAGGGCCTCTTGCCTCTCATCTCTCTTTTCTTGCAAGACTGCCCAGGGGTTCTCTCACATGCATTCTTAAAAAATTTTCTACCTGCTTATTCTATAGAAAAAATTAATGATAAAAAAATATTTCCTAAATCTAGCCTATTACAGAATATTTTTGCTTGGCATAGCTTGTGACCTCCATCTGCAAAGTAATTATGGTGCCTGATAGAACACTTGAGTAATTTTTTGATAGACCTAAATGAGATTAAGAAATTCTGGATGCAAAGGTTGCCCATCCAGCTGAATAAAAATCTCAGAAATATATGAACAGGGAAATATATTTTTGAACTTAGCCTAACAATAGTTACCTAACAATTTTCTTTCCTATAAATTTTCTCTACCAGAAGAGAAACCTAAGAATTGTCTTTGTTAAGGACCCTCTTTCCCCATGAAAATTTGCAAAATACTTTGACATGTGATCATAATCAATTTTTTCAGAAGTTTGATTTAACAGAAATGGCAAATCTAAACAACAAAAATTCTGCCTTTTTAGGACAATGAATAGTATGTGCCTGCTGAAGTAATTCAATTTAAAGGACCTACATATTGATACCTATTGTGGCCTAGAAGGATTCTGGGATATACGAAGTCCAAAGACAAGCAAGGAATCTTCATATTTAAGAAGTTGACAGAACAGTGAGGGAGAAAACATCTTAACCAGATCTGTGGGTTGACTTCCTCACTTAGGACCCAGGCACATGGAGAATATTGAGGAGTAGGGAAATAAATTTGAAAGACTGGCAGAGTTTATGCCATGAAGTCCACTGCAAAGAAACTGAACACATTAGCATTTTTCGATCTGGTGGCAGGCAACATTGAAACATATATCTCTCATTTTCATGTTCTTGGACCTGTAGCTGAACTCCTTATTTCCAGCTGCTCAGGGAAAGCTATCAAATTTATATACGATCCCAATAGAAGAATGAATTTAATTATATATGTTATTCTCAATACATTCTTTCAAAGTAGCTTGTAGTCTCTTAATTGTTATTTCCTTTTTTGTCAACTCCAGGCCCAAACTATTAAATGCTATTACTTTGCTAACACATGATCTAGATGCTGGATTTTATTTTATTTTTTTTATGTTTTTTGGTTTTGGTTTTGGTTCTGTGCTTCCCAAAGTAAAGGAATTAAAGGAGGAGAGAGAGTGAGATCAAGAGAGAAAGAGAACTTGAGATGAGATGGGTACCAGTAAGAGACCAACTAAGACATGGCCTACCCATTCTGACTCTTTTCCTGAAACAAAGAACTCTTTTATTAAGTTTATGTGCCTTTTCACATTAATCCTTGCTACACAAGGTTAATATTACTGCATTCACTATTTGCATTCAATAAAATGTGACAACTCTTTATTTAGAAGGCCTAGATGCAATTCTTGGCTTTTCATGGTTTTTCATAGCCTCCCATAGAGGCAGTATTTTTCATTACTGGAGAAAATCATAACTTAAACTGGCTGCTCCTGTCAAATTCAACTTGGCAAAGTCACTGTGAAAATAAAGTCCATATTTCAAATAATATTTACAATACACATACTTCAGGCATTACAATTATAAAACCTTAGCCATTTCACTTTAAAAAAAAAACACACAGGCGGGCCATGGTGGCTCAGAAGGCAGAGTTCTCGGCTGCCATGCCGGAGACCCAGGTTCGATTCCTGGTGCCTGCCCATGCGAAAAAAAATACACACACACAACAATTCAGAGCACCCAGACCAGTCCTGTTCAATGTCCCACATCATTAAAACAGAGGTAATTCTACATAAAATCCATTCACGTTCTGCAAGTTTTTGTGGGAAAGCATGAGAAAGGAGAGTCTGAGTATACTAAACATGAACTTTAATTTAATAGTCGGTATGATTTAAAGATTATTTTAAAAAAAGTTAAGTCATATCTTCAAAAGGATTTACTTTAGGCCCTGTAAGAGAAATCCTTTTGCTACAGAGACATGTACAATAGGAATTTAATGGTCATTCTATTAATGTGGTGTTAAAAATTATGTCCGGCTTATCTTTTGATCTGTTGGCAAACTTGATATGGCTGTGATTAAGATTAATACAAAATATTCAAAGTGATTTAATGGAATAAGCAAAGTGTACTGCTATTTAAATCACCATTTCAGATGCTATTTTATTCATTACTTTTACTGCATGATTACATAGTACTCCCTGAATGCCAAGTATTAAGGACATAAAGCAGAAAGAGAGCTCAATTCTATCCAACTGAGGATCCACCATAAAATAATTTAGATCAATCAAATGTTTCTCAAATATCAACAAAGAACTCAACAAGATTAGGTCACACAGAAAATCTCAATTATTGCCAAGGAATTTCAATCATGCACATTGGACCAAAACTCATAACAAATAAAGAAGGGGGAAAATATTGCACTAAAAACAATACAACAACAGAGAAGATGAAAAAATAAATTGAAAGTAGTTAAGACTTTGGGTCCTGACCAGGATAGAATAACTTTCACAAGGAAAAACCAAAAAAAAAGTTGTATATATATGATTTTAAGTCATTGGCTTCCAGGGGAAAAGGACAACGGTCCCTGAATCATTATCTCACCTCTGAAACAAATGAGGAGAGCCCTATGACTGTGATCACCACAGATTACTGCCTTGATAGGGTTTCCAGTGTTCAGAGGGGAATACTGGGGTTTCTAGTATTCCGGTATTCTTGAGTTGATGAGATAGAGCTGAGATTTTGGGGAAAACAGGAGGCTTGAGTTCACAGGATAAAGTACTTCAGAGGAGAGACCTGCTGAGAGAGAAAATTCTGGAGATCTGCAAAGGAGTTTCCTCACCAGAGTGCTAGTCAATGTGTGTGAGGTGACTTCCTGACACCAAAGAAAGAACCACCCAATTAAGAACAAGTGTAGCTGTGCCAATCGCATACATAAGACTGAGAATAGAACATGTAACTACCACCAAGACTGGGAAAATTCAAGATTCATGGGGCAGTGGATAGAATACATAGGAGGGCCTTGCCTCAATAGTAGGGAATAATTAACTCAAGAATAAATACTGCATCAGGTCTCAGAGGCAAATAAACACAAGATCCAGAAGAACCAAAAATTTTCAAAAACATATAACCGCATACCAAAACAAAGCTCAAGAAGATTTATAGGAATACAATATCCAGCATCCAACAAGTTAAAATTCAGTATGTCTGGCATGCAATCAAATTTTACCAGGCAGACAAAGAGGCAGGCAAATGTGACCCATAGTGAGGAAAGCAATCAATTAATCAATCAAAACCAATCCAAGACTCACAAGAGGTTAGAAATAATAAAGCATATTAAATCTATTACTATACCTATATACCATTTGTTCAAAAATTTCATTAGAGATATAGAAAATATTTTAAAAGACCCTAATCAAACATCTAGAGTTGAAAATTACAGTTTGAGATGATATATCCACTGTACAGAATGAAAATCATATTAAATATTGCAGAAACAAAAGTTAGTATTTTTTAAGGCAAAGCAATAGGAACTATCCAATATGAAACACAGAGAAAAATATTAATAATTAGTAAAATGAAAAGATAACTGACGATCTGTGGAGCAACTTCAAACTATCTAATATACATAGAAGTAGAATGCCCAAAATAGAGGAAGAAAGGTAGGAAAGAAAGATATTTGAAGACATTTCAGCCAAAATTTTTCCAAACTTAATGAAAATTGCATAGTCACAGACCTAAGAAGTTTAACAAACTCCAAGCACAAGACAATGAAGAAAACTAAACTAATGGACATAGTAATCAAAGTCTCAGAACAAGGGGTAAAGAGAAAAACCTTAAAAGCAGTCAGAAATTTAAAAAGACATTATGTACAGAGGAACAAAAATAAATAAAAACGACATCAGAGTTCTCATTGCTGCCTACTAACCCACTTTTGTTCTAAAGTAGCAGCTCTCTCAATGGTTTGCAGAGATTTCCATTTCCTGTGTTTGAGCTCCCACCTCCTCATATTTATTCAAAAGAATCTTGCTTCACAAGATAGATTGCTGTTTTCCTCTCCAGGACCAGTCTTAGCCACAAGGGAGCACACAGTCAGAAGTCCTGACTTCCTTTGCCAATTATAAAAGTAAAAATCACACCCACCAATCATACTCAGCTGCCATTTTTGAACATGTGATACATGAAACAGCATGATTTGGAACTGTGCGTGCTCCACTTAAGTCTATCCCTTTACCCATGTCGCCTTGCCTTATCTTGAATGACTGTCGGACCTACCTACCTAAAACTAGATAAATGCCTCAAACCTTTTCAGCTTGAGGACAGCGATCTGAGACTTGCCTCCTGACTTCTTACTGGGCTGCCTCGCAAAAAAAAAGCACCCTTTTTTTCTCGAAATCCTGGTGTCATGGCATTGACCTCTGTGTGCATTGGGCAGTGAGCCCACTTGGGCAGTGACAATTTGATGATCCAAATGTGATTCCCATGTTAGAGACCCCTACTCAAAGCTCCACAGCCCTTGTGGGATGGAGATTTCCAGCTACCAACCCTGTGTGGCCACCTAGACTGATTATTCTAAAGCTTCTGTGACTAGGACTCTCTCCTGTTCCCACTAGTGTCATCAGCCCTATGGCACAGTTTCACTTCAAGAGGAGAAACAGTTCTGAGTACAGACATCTTCTGGGTGAGTTAACTTTGATAAATGCCTACTCTTTTGCAAAAACCTGTCTTGTTCTGGTTGTCTGGTTATTTACTATTGATTAAGATTGTAGTTTCAAGTCCAACCTTAGCTCTGCCTGGTTACTAGGTATAGGTCCCATGCTTATGAGAGTCAGTGACTCAAATGCTCACATTCTGGTTGTGGGTTCAAGTCCCATTTGGTTTCTGGTCATGGGTTTGAATCTCACAATGTTTCTTTTTGTTCTGATTGGTTTCTTTTATCTTATTGGTAGAGTCTTTGCTAAGGTACCATAAATTAAAAATTGCAATCATGGGAAATGTTAGCAGCACTGACTGTTGCAGTCCTCTAAAATGTGTCTTGAATAATTGATCTACATTCAGGAATGGGTCTATGAAAGAGAAAAGTATGATAGTTTTCTTCAATACCTCCTGGCCCCAATATAAATTAGAATCTGAAAACCAGTGACTGGTAAATGGGTCTCTCAATTATAACACTATGCTGCAGTTAGAATTGTTTTGTAAGAGAGGAAAGCAGTGGCACAAAATTCCCTATGTACAGTCCTTTATATTTTCTATGTCAGAAAAAGAATTTATGGGAAAAAAATGTCACATTATGATTCCAAAGGAAAGAGATTTTCAGGGTCAGGATTCACCAGAAAAGGTAACTAAGAAATCAGGAATGTGTCAGCCCCTTTTTAAACAGGTTCCACCAGACTCCAGTCCTGATAAAGAACTTTTCTTATCACATTTAGAGTTATCCTCTGCTCCCCCACTTCCCTACGCCTGGGAACAACAGGAAGATGGTCTCTCCTTGTTAGGCACAGAGTTCTTAAGGAATACACACAAGACAGTGAGTCAAAGCTTAACAGATTTATTGAAGAGAGAGAAAGCAGGCAGGTGGGAATTAGCGAAAGGAAAGAAAAATGGCTCCCACTCTTTGTTTCGGGAGTTGTGTTTTAAAGGGAGAGTGACACCGGGAGGGGAGGGTGTCCAATAGGTGGTGTGTTGTCCCTTGATTGGATGGGGACTTGTTGACTTAGGCTCCTTTGATGTGCAGATGCATTTATCAGGCATGATGAATCAGTGGTAGGGAAGGGTGTTATCAGCAGAGACAGATTATGACCATATTTCCAGTTATCTGGGGTGTCTTCATTTGCCATCTGGAGGATACAGCACCAGCCAGTATGGGAATTGGTTTATATCTGAATCTGTGGACCTGCCAAGGATGCTGAGGAGGGGGGCTGAAGGGGGCTCTGTATCAAGAGTTCCTTTTGCTCTTAGAATTCTTTTTCTGAGACCTAACACTCCTCACTTCAGCTCAGGTCTTCACCTGATTCCCCTTCATCTCCCGGTCAGGAAGGAAGGGTCTCCCCATCAGGGCATGCAATTAGGCCAGGAAATTACTCAGTCCCAGGCAAGGCAATTCTCACTCAGACAAATTTTGGCTGGATTGGATGATCATGGAAACTCAGACGATTCATCTATTTGCAGTCTCCTTTCTCCATCTCTGATTTATTTAATTGGGAAAGCAGAATGCCTTTGTAAAGAGATGAGTCCAAGAAAATGGAGAATATCTTAATTTCTATTTTTGCTACTCATAATCCCACCTGGAAAGATATCCAAGTGCTTTTAAAAACTCTCCTCGCCCCTGAGGAGTATAGTATGGTCCTTGAGAAAGCAAGTCAAGAGGGATAGGTTACATGACCTACAACTTAGCAGCCCAGTCCAGATTCCAGGAGCCTTAGCCATTCTGAGCCTGACTGGAACCTGATAAACAAGAAGACCAAAATAAACTAGATCACTGTAAAGGATGCATAATACCTGGAATGCAAAAGGAGGCCCCCAAACCAAAAAAGACTTTAAAAGGTCCAAAAAGTCCAGCAGGGATCAAAAGAAAATCCATCTGCCTTTCTTGAATGGCTATTGGAAGCAAACGTCAATATACCAACTTAGACCCTCAACACCCTGACAATATGTAGTTGATCAAGATGACTTTTATTATCAAGGTGCTCCAGATATAAAGATTAAATTACAGAAATTAGAAGGAGGATGAGGAATGTCAACATCTGAACTCATTGAGATTGCTTTTAACTGAGATCAACTTCAAGAAAAGCAGATGAAGTGCCAAGTTGCTTTGCTGGGAGAAGCCATTGGCCAGAGCTTGTCTGGATCAGGGCAAATGGAACTAGGCAAAGAACATTGAAGGGTAAGATCCCAAGGGCTCTGACCAACTAAATCAAGGTTTACCCATCCTTTGGGGTCAAATCAATGTGCCTATTGCAAAGAAGAAGTCCACCAAAGGCAAGCACGCCCAAACAGCCCCCTGGGATAGGAGGCTTGATGACCTCGCAAATCCACGGACCAAATGCCACAGCTGGAAGGAGGTGAGAGTGACTAGGAATGATGGGGCCCAGGGGTACCTTCCAACTTTACTGGACATAAAACCATTTCCCTTGAAGAGCACTGGGTATCTTACTAGTGGAAAAGAAACTTGTAGACTTTTTAATCATTATTGGAGCTACCTACTCAGTCTTAAATCAAAAGTAAAGGATCCTCTCTTCAAAAACTTGTTGTAGTGGTTGGCGTGTCTGTGGCCTCAAATAAGCCTTTCTTAAAACCTCTTGAAAGTCAGCTGGGAAATATCAATTTAAAACACAGCTTTCTTTATATGCCTAAGTATCCCATGCCCCTACTTAGATGGGACCTACTAACCAAATTAACTGTATAAGTGACCTTTTCAACGGATAAACTGGACACTGAAGTTCCCCTGGACCAGCTTATGCTTTTCAGTCTGCCTTGCTATATCTAGGAGAAGGAGTTCAGTTCCAGATATCTGAAAACATCTTTTCAAAGGTCAAACCAGAGGTGGGCTGAAAAGGTGCTGGGGAGGGCTAGGAGTTCTAAGCCAGTCCAGGTAAGAGTCAAGTATAACATGAAAATTTCTAATCTCTAACAATACCCATTGAAGAGAGAAGCCCAAGAAGGCATAAAATCATTAAAAGACTCTTTCCTTAAACAACAATTACTTCAATCTTACCAACCTAATCTTCATATAACACCTAAACTAGTTACCAAAAAGGAATATTTGTACAGGATTTGAAACCTATCAGTCAAATAGTAGAGGACATCCACCTGGTAGTGCCAAATCCAGGCACCCTGTTAACTACCCTGTCTGGAGACCTTTGCTGGTTTACTGTGTTAGATCTAATAAAATACACTTTCGATTGCATGACGTTAGGCCCAGAATCTTAGGAAATATTTGCATTCGAAGGGGAGGATCCCAAGAATAAGACAAAACAACAATACTGTTAGATTGTGCTTCCTCAGCGATTTAAAAATGCCCCTGCATTATTTGGAGAAACTTTGGCTAGGGACTTAAGAGAATTACAGCTCAAATTTAGTTACATTTGCAGTATTAAATAACATTCTGATTACTAGCAAATCAAAGGAAGCATCAGATCACAATACCGTTGTCATGGTCACGTTCATGTGTTCACTTGGCCAAGTGGTGGTACCTGTTTGTCTAGTTGGGCAAGTGTTGGCTTGTCTGTTGTGATGAGGACATTTCATAGAATTAAATCATGATCATGTCAGCTGCATCCACAGCTGATTCCATTTGTAATCAGCCAAAGGGGAGTGTCTTCTGCAATGAGTGATGCTTACTCTAATCACTGGAAGCCTTTTAAGGAGGATTCAGAGGAGACAGACTCTCTTTTCCTGCTTCAGCTGATGAGCCTCTCCTGTGGAGGTCATCCAGAACTTCCATCGGAATCGTCGGCTTCACAGCCTGCCCTGCAGATTTTGGACTCTGTGTTCCCGTGGTCACGTGAGACACTTTAATAAATTTTATATTTGCAAGTGTTCCCTGTTGATTCTGTTTCTCTAGAGTACCCTAACTAATACAACCATTTTAACTTTAAACTTCCTAGCAGACACTTACAAAGTGTTTAAGAAAAAAAGGCTCAGGTTCTCACATCTTACTGTGACATACTTAGGGTTTGAATTTTCAAACGGGCAGAGAAACTTACTGCCAGGCTAAGAGAAGCCTTAGCCAGAATAGCAGAGTCAAACACCTGAAGAGAGCTGCAGTGGTTCCTAGGAATGGCAGGATTCTGCTGAATTTGGATACCAGGTTTTGGACTTATAGCTAAACTCTGATATGAAGCTTTAAAAGATGGAGCTCAAGAACCACTGAATTGGACAAGAGGATACAAATAAGTATTTTAAAAAACAAAAGAGAAACTCTTGCTTGCCCCAGCCCTAAATCTCTCAGACGTTAAAAACAACTTTTTTTTACTTGTTTATCTATGAAGGTCAAGGTGATACCTGGGGACCAGCTGTGGTTCTCAAAACAGCTAGATGCATTAGCACTGAGGTGGCTGGCCTGTCTCCAGGCAATAGCAACCACTTGTGACTTATGCAAGAAGCAGAGAAATTTACCTTAGGACCACCTACATCCAAGTACACTCCACACTGTGTTGCCCCTTCTAGAGCAGAAGGCAGAATATTGGTTTATACTGGTAGGCTAGGCAAATGCCAGGCTATTTTGCTAGATAATTCCAAAGTGAAATAAAAAGCTATCTCCTCTCTAAATCCCACTATATTACTTTCCAACCATCAAGAACAATTAGAGCATGATTTTATACAAATAACTAAAGACCTTTATTCTAGTCACCCTGTTTTATGGGTCAATCTCTAGAGAAACCAGACCTAGAATAATGGAAGCAGTTTTATGGACAAAGGACAGAGAAGAGCTGAGCATGCTATAGTAACCCCACAGGAGCCACTCAAAGCCAAGGACCTTCCTCCCGGTATGTCTGCTCAATGAGCAAAACTCAGCCCTCACCAGGGCCCTACACAAAAAAGCAAACACAAAAAAGCAAATATATATAGAAGCTCTAGATAATCATTTTCAGTAGTTCATGTGCATTGGGGCTCTCAGGAAGTAAACAGTTCTTTTAATATCAGGGGAAAAGGCGATAAAACATACCGACATAATTCTAGCCCTGTTAGATGCTATCAAGCTGACTTATGAAATTGCAGTCATCCATTGCCCTGGACATCAAAAGAGTAATAATTTAATAGTGACAGGGAACATTTTAGCAAATCATGCAGCAAAAAGGGTGGCCAGGTTCCAGACACCTAAAGTCATTGTGGCCTTTATGCCAAGTATTGACTTAATTTTATACCAAAATATCCCTCAAATGACAAATCAAAAGTGAAGAAATGGAAATTTCCTCCCAAACCAATACATCCTTCTCATCCATGGTATAATCCAAAGACACCAGGAGAACCAATTAAAACTGCTTCAGAAGGCTGAATTTATAATAAAGAAGCAGCACTTTTTCCAGAAAATTTAATTAGAAGAATTATCACCTATCTATATCATTATGGGAGAGACACCATGTACCAATGGCTACAGAAATACATTATAGGGCCTAATGAGAAAATTTATATAAAGAGTAAAATGAAAATGTCATAATTGTAGCAAGAACAGTCCCAAGTCAGCCTGTCCACTGCCTATTAAAGGGGTCCAGGTGTGGAAATAGCATCAGAGGAAGAATGGCAAATAGACTTTACTGTTAAGCCAAGCCCATGAAAATTATAAATATCTACTTGTGTTTGTGGATACATTCTCAGGATGCATTGAAGCTTTTCCTTGCAAGAAAGAAAGAACACCTGAAGTAACTAAAGCTTTGCTAAAGGAAATTATTCCCTGGTTTGCAATGCCACTTTCCATTCTAAGAGATAATGGTAATACCTCCATTGCTAAAATAACTCAAGATATATTTAATGCCTTAGGAATCTCTTGGAAACAACATGCATCCTGCAGACCACAATCCATAGAAAAGGCTGAAATGGTGAATCATATCTTAAAGAAAATTCCAGCCAAAATTTGCCAGGAAACAAAGATAGCCTGAGATAGACCTCTGCTAATTGCTCTACTTAGGATTATAGCAGCCCCAAGAAGCAAGCTTGGTTTAAGCCCCATGAAATAATGTTTCTTATTAGAAACTAATAAGAAAATAATTAGAAAATAATGTTTCTTATTAGCCTTAAGGCTAATAAGAATAATAACACAGACACTGAACATGTAGTTCCTGAGTTAGAAACTATAACATATATTTAATTCTAGGCGCACCCTGTCCAAAATATACCAATACGCCTTGGACAAGCTCCAATTCCCCACTGATGTTTCCTTGCATTGCAGTAATTCAGGGATTAGGAGCTTCTTAGAAATTGGAAAATGCAGCACCAAGATAGCCAATTAAAACCCAGTGGGATGGGCCTTATCAAGTCTTACTTGTTACCTACTCTTCTTATAAGTAACAGGGCATCCAACCTTAGATCCATTACTTGAGAGTGAAGTTCATCATCTTCTAAGAGGGCAATTCCTTATCTCACTGAAAGAAGGCTGAAATTTCATGCATCTCAACACTGAAGCAAGACTGCCACCCTAACCAAAGTTCTCTATCCCTCAGTTATACCTGTGAATGCATCATAGACTTAAAACTACTTTTCAGGAAGAGAATGCATCATAGACTTAAAACTACTTTTCAGGAAGAAATAGCAAAATAAGTAATACTTAATGTAGATTGTGTTGCCTGGTCATGTATTATTCTCTTTCTCTTGGCTGGATTCTTTTAATAATACTTCATGGGTTAATGTCTGCATGTGTCTTGCTTAAAGGTTGGAATCATTTTTCTATGCAGTGAATAATCCAGATTTCTCAGTGTCTCAAACTTAAGTACCTTAAATAGTACCAGATTTATATATATATGCAGTGGGAGATTACTCAGTGATAAAAGGAATGAAGTTCTGACATGTACAACAGCATGGATGAACTTTGAAGACGTCATTTCGAATGAAAATAACACATATACCAAAGGAAAAATATTGTATTATTTCACTTATATGAAATAATTAGAATAAGAAAATTAATAGACTCAAAAATATAGATTACTAGGGGCTTGGTAGGAAATGTGTAGTTCATGCTTAACTGTTAGAGTTTCTGTTTGGGGTGATGTAAAAGTTTTGGTAGTGGATCATGGTGATGGTAGCACAACATTGTAAATTTAATTAAAGCACTGAATTATTTATTTGAATGTAGTTAAATGGGAAATTTTATGTTGTATAAATGTTACTAAAAAACTTTTTAAAATGCCATAAGACTGGATAACACAGTGAACTCTCATGTGATCTACAGATTATATTAATAGTATTATTAAAATAATATTGTTTCATCAAATGTAATAAAATTTCCACACTAATGCAAAGTGCTAATAATAGGAAAACTATAGGTATGAAAAGGGGTATATGGGTACTCTTATATGGGTATATGGATATATTGTACTCTGTATCACTGTAAACCTACACATTCACTTAAAAAAACAAATTAAAGAAAATCTATTAAAGCAGAACTGATTAAACCCAAAGGAATGAAAAAGAAACAAAACCGCAATTAAAGACATCAGTGACACTAAAAGTTTATTCTTTAAGATCAATAAAACTGATAAAGCTTTAGGCAGACCAATCAGGAAAGAGAGAACTCCAATAACCAAGATCTGGAATGAGGGATGTGACAACATTATAGATTTTATAGCTATTAAAACAATAAGAAGAAAATATTAAGACCAAATTTATGCTATCAAATGTGATAATTTATGGGAAATGTTATTTTGAAAGATCCATCCCATCAAAATTCAGTCATGAATAAATAGATAAATCAAATAGCCCTACACATATATTGAAATACTTGGATTTGTAGTTAAAATCTTTCCCACACAGAAAATTCCAGACACCATTGATTCACTGGTGAATTTTACTAAACACTCCAGGAAGAAATAACAACTCTAAATAAATTCTTCAGAAAATTGAAGAAGGCTGAACACTTTCTAACTTATCCTGAGTCTTCTAACCCTGATATCAAAACCAGACATTGTCATTCTAAGAAAACTATAAGCAATAATCCTCCTGAACTTGTGATGGATTGAGCAGTTTCCTCCAAAAAGGTATGCTTAAATCCTAACCCCCAGTCTCCTGAAGGTGGACTTATTTGGAAACAGTGTCTTTGAAGATGTGATTAGTTAAGATGAAGCCAACCTGGATTACGGTCTATCTTAAGCCAGTATGACTGATGTTCCTTATAAGAAGAGGAAACTTGGACACAGAGACAGCCAGACACCAGGGATAATGTCTTTGAAGATTGAGGAATGAGTTTGGAGTGTGGAATCTACAAGTCCTGGAACACTATGGATTGCTGGCAAACACCAAGCATTAGGAGAGGCATGGAATGATAGTTTCCTACAGTTTTCAGATAGTGCATGGCCCTGCTGATACTTTTGTTTCTGACTATTGGCCTCTAGATCTATGAGACAATAAATTTCTGTTGGTTTAACCCATCTAGTTTGTAGTACTTTGTTATGGAAACTCTAGGAAACTAAGACAAACCTAGATGCCAAAAATTAGAAACAAAATGTAACAAAACAAGTCAAACAATATAAAAAGGATGATATATATTATAACCCAATGGGCTTTATCTCAGGAATGCAACTTGGAATAACACTTGCAAATGAGTTAATGAAATTTTCCATTTTAAGTGATTAAGAATATAAAAAATATCAATAGGTGCAGAAAATCATTTGACAACTTAACATCCATTCCTGATTTAAAAGTCTCAGCTAAGAACAGTATAGAACTTTCTCAATATGATAAGGGGTGTCTATGAAAAGTCTGTAGTCAACATCATCCTTAATGGTAAAAGACTGAATGCTTTTCACCTAAGGTAAGGCACAGAACAGGCTATTCACACTCATCGTTTCTGTTTAACATTGGTGTAGTTGGTGTGTAAGACAAGAGAATAAAGAAAAATAAATTTAAAATAAATAAAACTGCCTTTCTCTGCAGACAACATGATCCTGTGTATAGAAAATTTAATAAACTATACAATAAAGTATAAGAAATTCTGAGTTTTTCAAGGTTGAATGCTAAATCATTATATGAATATCAATTGTTTCTATATTACAGCAATGTACAATTAAAAATAGTAACTTAAAACCAATACCAATAAAAATATTAGCAACCCAATTTTGAAAGCAACTTGTGACAAATGAATCAACTGTATCACAGATGTAGAACACAACCTTCAAGAAGGGGCTAGGGACAAAAAAAGCATCAGTGTTGTTTTGACTGAAACTAAGGCAAAAGATAGCAAGAACAGTACAGTACCTAAACAAGGTACATTATTTGGTAAATGTGTTTCTCATAATCTTAAGAACTCTGAAATTACTTTACATGTAAACTCAATTTGAACATATAAGCAAATAAATTGTAGAAATCGAGATCATAGTTTCTTGCTGTCAGAGAAAATTACAATTAAGTCAGGTTAGGTGAGAATGAACCCTCTGGTACCTCATGAGAGTCAGAGATACATTCTGAACACATCTGTAGGATAGATAGATAGATAGGTAGATAGATAGATAGATAGATAGATAGATAGATAGATAGATAGATAGATAGATAGATAGATAGATAGATAGATAAAGAAAAATATGTAAATATATGTATATACATTTACTTTTTAGTGCTGTCTGATGAGAGAAACTATAAGCAGTGACATTTCAATAGTAACTAGCATTTCCAATGTCCAAATATTGTATCTAAATTACCATTCTCCAGTAAAAGGAACAGGATTCCCTGGAGAAATGGCTGATTCTATGGCTGTGCCAGGAAAAAGAGAAGATGGACTTGAATCATTTCTAGTGCCATAAAGCAAGGAACTGAGAAAAAGAAAAGCATTTCAAAACGACACAGGAGACTTCCAGTTTCAGCTCTGACATGCAATGAGCTTCGAAGTTGTCATTTTCCTCCATACAAGAGGAAAAAGCTAGACAGACCAGAAATCAATGATTTTTTTTAAACTTTTTTTATTATATAGTATAACATATATACAAAGCAAAGAAATAAGAAAGCAATAGTTTTCAAAGTACTCTTCAACAAGTGGTTACAGGACAGATTCCAGAGTTTGTCATGGGCTATCATACGATCCTCTCATATTTTTCCTTCTAGCTGTTCCAGCATATAGGAGGCTAGAGGGCTTAAATACTTTTTTATCACCACAATCAACTTTTTTTCTTTCGTTTTTTGTGAACAATAACATATATACGGAAAAGCTATAAATTTCAAAGCACAGCACCACAATTAGTTGTAGAACATGTTTCAGACTTTGAGATGGGTTACAATTTCACAATTTTAGGCTTTTATTTCTAGCTGCTCTAAAATACTGGAGACTAAAAGAGATATCAATTTAATGGTTCAGCATTCATATTCATTTGTTAAGTCCTCTCTTCAATGCATAAATCCAATATCACCTTTGATCTTTCCATATCTCTCTTTGGGGTTGTTTGGGCAATGACAATTCTACATTTTTGATATTGGAAGGGTCTGTCACTAATATGGGGTAGGGAAATGGAACTATCTGATGTTCTGGAGAGGCTGTGCTAGGTTTTAGTACTTATCTGGGCCAGGGACCCATCTGGAGGTTGTTGGTTTCTGGAAAGTTACTCTAGTATCTGTAACTTTTGTGGAATCTTATATATTGACCTACGTGTTTTTTCAGGATTGGCTGGAATGGTCCTGGTTGGGGGTTGGCAGGTTATGTTAGGTAGCAAGAGCTACCTGAAACTTGTGAGAGTGATCTGCACAGTAGCCTCTAGACTCTCTTTGAACTCTCTCTGCTACTGATACTTTATTAATTTCACTTCTTTTCCCCTTTTGGTCAGGATGGAATTGTTAATCTCATGGTGCCAGATCTGGATTCATTCCTGGAAGTCATCTCCCACTTTGCCAGGGAGACTTTCACCCCTGGATGTCATGTCCCATGTAGGGGGGTGGGCAATGATTTCACTTGCAGAGTTGGGCTTAGAGAGACTGAGGCCACATCTGAGCAACAACAGAGGTCCTCCAGAAGTGACTCTTAGGCGTGCCTATGGGTAGTCTAAGCTTCTCCACTATCTACATAAGCTTCATAGGAGTAAGCTTCATGATCGAGGGCATGGCCTATTGATTTGGGTGTCCCTAAAGTTTGACACAGTGTCAGGGGATTCCTGGATGGAAAGGTTTAATAGTTCCATATTTATTCTCCCCTCCCTCAAGGGACTTTGCCAGTACTTCTTGATTATCTGCTTACTATACTCTAGGATAGTTTCTAGGCATTACAATAATCTATACGGGATTAAAGGACCTCTTTCTATACTGTGCTTCCTGTGTTTGAATTGGTCAAATGAGCTATACAGATTGGTTGAATTAGATTATGCACTGCAGAAAATTTCAGTTCCAGATCAAAAAAACCTTTCTTCCATTGGTCTCAAAGAGTATGTGTGGTTCCAAAATACAGACACAGTCTTCCTTATCCCCATAAAGTTGAATTACTTTAACCCCAATGCTTTCAGCTTTGCTCTTATCTCTAAATATCAGGTTATATATATAAAACAGCCTCTCAAAATCCAGAAATAATAATCACCAGGGTGGGCCACGGTGGCTCAGCGGCAAGAACGCTTGCCTGCCATGCCAGAGGACCCGGGTTCGATTCCCGGTGCCTGCCTATGTAAAAAAGAATAATAAGAATAATAATAAGAAGAATAATAATCACCACTCCAGACTTAATGTGTCTGCTAACTGTGACCATACCATAGTTGTTTTTTTTGTTTCTGGCTTATTTTGTCTCACCAAATGTCCCACATGTTCATTCACATTGTTGCATACCTCACGCCATTGGTTCTTTTTGTAGCAACACAACCTTGGTTCATAAATATACACCATCGTCCACCAATCTACTTCTCTGTCAGGGTATCCTTCAGCCACCTGCATTCATTGGGCATCATGTAGAGGGCCCAAAGTTCACAGTCCATCAACATTTTCAATTTTAGATAATTTCACTGTTCCCAAGAGACAGAAAACCAATAAACATACCCTCACCAAACAGGAAATCTAAACCTCCTCTTAATTCTTGTCCCTCCCCCCCATTATTTACCTCTGCTGTTGCTGT
>PVIY010044770.1:0-19509 GCA_004026745.1 Myrmecophaga tridactyla | reverse complement strand
TTTCAAAAGTTTTAGAGTCAGAGCCCCCAATGCCTTGAAGGAAACTATCCCGTTGATGGAGCACCTATGCTGGATGTAGGAAAGGAAAGGGTCCTTTGAGAGAGGAAAGGGGAAGTTCACTGCATCCCTGTTTCCCCTTTTTTTCTTAACATATGAACATTCCATGGTTGGTGTGCAATCAGTGGCTCACAATATCATCACATAGTTGTGTGTTCATCCCCGTGATCATTTCTTAGAACATGTGTATCACTCCAGAAAAAGAAATTAAAAGAAAAGAGAAAAAACTCATACGTAACCATACCACTTACCCCTCGCTAGTTCACGTTTTATGTGTGTTTGTTGAAAGGAGGAAACACTGTTTGGATAGGAGAAGGACCATTTCTTGTCTTTCCTTGCTTAAGGTTTTTAATTTATGATTCCTGATTCTAGGAAATAATAACTGAAGACTAGAATTACCTGTTGCGGGAGGGGATTTTTAACTTGAGAGTATTGCGTAATATAGACAGCAGAGAAATAATGTGCAGGTTGATTTAAACACATAAAGCCCTGTGGAGAGGGAGTCATGGTTTTAGCTTTTTTTTTGCAAATGGGGGTTATCCTGCCTACCTCTTAGAGTCATTTTCAAGATTAGATGATATATACATACATTTTCAAGATTAAATGATGTATACATGTAATGTCAGGCATAGTGGCTGACACTCTAGAAAATGGTAGTTCTCTATCCTTCTGCTGCAGCTGGAACTTTTTTTGAACGCACATCTTTATGTGCCCAAATAAAAAGCAGGCATTACATGGTGGAATAGCTGTCTCTGCTCATGCATGATATTCACTGTTCTCCCAGAGTTGATTGCTTGGTCCTTTCTACCTTTTCCTCTTGTAAATTACCTCTCATCACATTGTATTCCATTTTTGTTTACTTTTCTCTTTGTCCCATGTGAGCTCCTTAAGAACTGGGAGATTATCCTGTTTATCTTTGTATCCCCAAGACCTAGCTTATTATAGGAGCCCCATAAATGTTTGTGGAATGAAGGAATGGCACTGCAATTACTCTTTGGATATGAGTTCCTTTATTTATAAGCTGAGTGAATATTAAAGGCTCCCCCTTCCAACTCTAAAATTCTGTGTGGTCTTAGTGAGGGAGCGCCTTGAAGAACAGTGATACTGGGTGGTAATGGAATTGCTTATTGCCCCTAAATGGAAATATGCTTTTGTGTATAAATGCCCTTCGGTGTGGGGTGGCTGAAAGCGTTCTGTCTAGGGGTCAGGAGACCTGGCACTTACTTGCTAGGTGTTCTTCAGCAGATTTCTTTCTTTCTTTTTTTTTTTTTTGTGCTGAATAAACCAGATTTTTAAAATTAGAATAGCTGCAGAAAAATGATGCAGAAAGTACAGAGTTCCCATATGCACTTCCCCCTCAAAACCACGGTTTTCCCTGTTATTAACTCTTTCTATTAATGTGGTATCATTGCTGATGAAATAATATTATTATGGTTTACGTTAGGGATTACTGTTTGTGCTTTACAGTTTTTGATTTTTTACTTTAGTTTTTATTCTAGGAACATATACACACCCAAAATTTTCCATTTTGACCACTTTCAAATATAGTTCAGTGGCGTAAATTGCATTCACAATGCTGTGCTACCATCACCATCATCCATTGCCAAAATTTTCCATCACCTCAAACAGAAACTCCGTGCTATTTAACAATTAACTCCCTGTTCCTGTTCCTTAGCTTCTCCCTGGCCATGGTCACCTGCATTTCAGTTTCTCATGAGTGTCCAGCAGATTTCTTGACCTTGCTGGTCCTTTATGTCTTCCTCTTTAAAATGAGAGGGTAGGGTGTTGCCACCGTGGCTGAGTGGCAGAGCTCTTGCCTGCTATGCCAGAGACCTGGGTTCTATTCCTGGTGCCTGCCCTTGCAAAAAAAAAATAATAATAATTAATTAAAATGAGAGGGTACAGCAGATTTTTTAGGTACTTTCAACTATAATTACTTCTGTATTTTCATTAATTGTCATGTTCACTCTAGATTCTAAATAATAACTCTTTCTTGTGGTTTTGAGTGAACCAATCTCCATGAAAAGAGAATGGGTAACCTGCCAGCAGCCATACCTATTTGACTAATGAAAGGTCATGGGCCTTAGAAAGGTGACTCAGGAGGCAATAAGGTATAGATAATTAACCAGTACAGTAAAATAAAACCAGCCTTTTAAACTGTGACCCATCCGATTTATAAAAATTAGTCATTAACCGTTTCTTAGCCATGTGATGTTTTAAATGGCTGAAACTTTATTTTTTAATATGCATAGCAGTTGAGTTCTGTTTCATTCAAGGGAACATAAAATAATTATTTCGTGGAAAAGTAGCGCTATGAAAGATTTCTTCTCACCTTTAGTCATTTTCGTTAACGTTTTCAGAATGAACAGAATTAGACGCACAATGTATGTCTTCTCTACTTTTGTTATGATTATAGCTAAAAGAGTCTCGGGTGCCTCTGGTACTTAAACTTTTTGCACAATTAAATTGGAAATTAAAGTTTATTTTGGTTTACTTGCAGATACTAAACATGTTCTTTGAGCTAGAACGTGAGCACCTTGAAAGAAGGGTTTTAGTCATCTGTGTGTCTCCTGATGGTCACAGATGTACCTGAGTTTATGAATGTAGCCTGTGGATGGAATTTTGAAAAGCTTTTCAGTCATTTGTCAGAATCAATTTCTTTTTTTCCACCTATAATCTATAAGTTAGATCTAGCAAGTAACTTTTTATAATTAGGATATGAGTTTTTAGTACAGTAATTTCAGTACAGAACAGTTTTCTTCTAATACCATTATTCTCCCTTAAGAATTGGAATTAAACTATTTCTGATGATTCTGTAAGTTTAATATTAAATAAGCATATGGCCATAATACAAGTTAAATATTAGAATAATTTTTGAAAGAAGTTTAGAGTCTGTTGTTTTAGATAGCTTGTCCTTACAGCCTAGGCATACTATTATAATGACAATAGGATTAAAAAGATTGTTTATTTTTAATGGTCCTTTTCTGCTCTGTGACTAAAATTTTAATTTATATGTTTTGTTCCATTTTGGAGAAGCAGACTGTTGTGTATTCTACTGTGTTTCTGCCACTGACCTCATGCTCTTTCCTTCTAAAGTAGAATTATAGAACATAGACTTTTACCAATAAAAGAAGGCATTAAATAATGGATATTTGGATTTTGGCAAAAAGGACAATATAGACTTTTGATATTTTTATTTACTTTTATTTTATGGTTCACAGTATATAGGAGTTGGGCAAAACTGTATTTTTCCTGTAGGTCAGAGTTTCTCAATCTCTGGCATTTATAATTCTTTGTTGTGGGGGCTGTTCTGGGCATTGCAGCACGTTTGGCATATCCTTGCCCTCTGTCCCCAAGGTGCCAGTTGCAATTCCCCACTCCTCAGGTCATGACAGCAAAAACATTTCTGGGCATTGCCACATGTCCCCCGGAGGACAAAATTGCTACCAGCCCACCCCCACCCCAGACACCAGCAACACGATTCCAGGCTGTGCACACCAGGGCTTCTCACACTTTAAGATGCACACACGTCTCCTGGGGAGCTTGGTAAAATGTAGCTGAGAGATGGCTTGGGAGCCTGCACTTCTAACAAGCCCCCAGGTGATGTGAACTTTGAGTAGCAATGAGGTAGGCAGTTCCCCAGTCATACCAAATTTGGTGAACTCTCAGGGACCCGGTGAAAGGAATTATGCAAGTAGTGACTCTGTAATGAATTATAGCACAAACAACTAAGAGTCAAAACTAAGAAGAAAAAAAACAAGCATTATTTCACCATTTCCACCGAGCAGCTGTCTTCACTTTTACCTATTTCCTCCCAGCCCTAAGTTATCATTCATAATGGGACAATTGTAAAGAGGAACTTTGCAAGGGTCTTATCAGTGTCATAAGCCGAGGCAACTGCGCATACCATCGGGCGTTTTGTTGCATAATACTATAGATGTACCAGCTCATACGACGTATTTATTGCAGGTGGAAAGAGTTATGGTATCAAATTGAGGTTGTGAACTATGCATTTACCTGATCTGATGATGCTCAAACTTTTTTCAAGTGCGAAAGTTGTCTCTTTTCTTGAAAACTATCAACGGACCTAAATTTAACACTGCCTGAGAATCATTTTCTTACTACAAATGTTCTGAGGTTTAAGGCAAGATTTTAAATTAGGTTTCCTAAAGCATCTTAGTTGCAGAGATACTTTATCCTATAATTCTGTGATTAAAATCAATATAAAATATAATGAAAATCCTGCGATGAACAAATTCCATCTGTAATATGTAATGATTGGTGAGCATGTCACATTGAAAATGTGGGGTATAATACAAGTTTTCTCTTATTTATAAGATGGTTGATTATGTTCACAGCTTTATCTTGCAATTGCTTAAAATAATCCTTCTAGAACTGCTGTAAAGAGGATTTTTTTTAAAAAAGGGGCATCTAAGACACTTTCCACCAACTTTAAAAAAGAGACAAATAGAAAAAAAAAGAAACAAGGAGACTTAGTGGGGAGGATTAACAACTTTAGGAATGCTTTGATTATGAACTGGGCATATATGTCACTCTTAGAAGCCTTTTTAGATATGTTATTTATTTCATTCTGTGGCATCCTGTGACTAAGAAAGGGTAGCCTATTGGCCGTTCCTAGTAAAATTTAAAATTTACACACCCTTGACATTTCCATTTTTGGAGAGTCAGTGCTATAGAAATGCTTGTTATGAAAGAAAGATGTAAAAAGATGCTTATTATTGCATTTTTCCATTATGGCACTATTAGGAATAACCAAAAACTGAAGATTGTATAAATGCCCATCAGTGGTGAAAGCTTGCATAGCTGGTACACACCCACAGTGCAGACCTCTTTGCAGCTTACGAAGAAAGAGATGGAAATGGGAAGGTACCTATTTACATGATACTGTGTTGAATGGAAAAAGTAAATTGCACAACTTAGAGGAGAACATTTGTTTTCGTGGGGGGGGGGGTTGCACATATTTTATAATGTCTATACAGCAGACATTATTCACCAATGGTTATTTATCCTTGGAGGAGGGGGGGAGCTGAGGAAAATTCCCAGGGTTTATGTGCTTCTGGATTTGAGGTTTGACAAGGATCACTCATTATTTTAGTAATTAAAATATTATTTTGAGAAAAAAATAAAAACAAATCTAGGCCCTAGTTCCACCCCGGCTACCCTGTACCCACTAATGCTGTACTGGAGCTTCTCAACCCCGGGTGATTCTCCTCCCCACAAAGGGAGACATTTGACAGTGTCTGGAGCTATTTTGGGTTGACGCAGGGGGCAGGGGGAAGGGGTTAATCTAGAGGATAGAAGCCAGGGCCGCTCGTAAGCGTCTGACAGTGCCCAGGCAGCCCCTTCCAACTCCAGCCTGGGGTGTCCACAGAGCCACGCTGAGCACGCCTGTGCTGGACTCCAGGGCTGCAGCGTGCAGCTGTGTGCTGTGATGTCAGCCGCAGTTCACGCTGAGCAGTGTTCTCTGCACAGCCATGCAATTTAGTAATTGTGATGTCGTGAAAAGAAATAAACGTGTATTTGTGCCCAGGAAGGCAGGCACCGTATGTTTGCTTCTGCTGTATCCTTGACACCTGGCACAGAGGCTGGCACAGAGTTAGCAGCCAATCAATGTTGTTGAATGAGTGCGTGAGTGAATGAATGAATGAATGAATGGATTGGCCTAAATGTTCTGTTACAGGTTCTCGTATACTCAAGTTGTAGCAGATGCTACCGACTTAAGAATTTATGGAAGGAACTTAAAATTTAGCAGGTGCTGTCTGTTAATTTTTCTTTATCTGCAGGTTAAGAAAGACTGCTAGTATTCATATTTCTTCCTTGTTAGCTACAGAACACCTTGGTTGACTTTTTTCAAGAACCCACATTTTTTAAAATAAGAAAATCATGGTTCTTTGTGGAAAAATGTCAAATGTTTACTTCCTAAAATTGGTTTTAAAAATCCCTAGTTATTTGTCTTTTTGGCTTCAAACTGTATTTTCTGGGCAACAGCATTCACATACCAGGTAATTTAGTGAAGAATACTTTGAAAAAACATTTTAAATAACTTTAGACACTACCCATAATAGTAGGGTAATGTACATTATTTCATTTGATCCTCATAACAGTCCGGGCAGCTAGCAGAAGTTATCATTTTTATTTGTTAACGTTTTTATAAATGGAAAAATTCAAACATAATGCAAAATGGTCACATATAATGAACAAAGAGTATTTCCCTTCCACTTAAAAAAATACTTTTATTGAGAAATAACCACAGATGGACAGTCCGACCCTATTATACAATCAGTGGCTCAAAATATCATCACATAGTTGTGTATTCTTCACCGTGAACATTTTTAGAACATTTGCAGCACTCAGAAAAAGAAAAAAGAAAGAGCCTCTTATACCCCTTACCCCTCCCTCTCATTGAC
Source organism: Myrmecophaga tridactyla (assembly GCA_004026745.1). Lineage (NCBI taxonomy): Eukaryota > Metazoa > Chordata > Mammalia > Pilosa > Myrmecophagidae > Myrmecophaga > Myrmecophaga tridactyla. Next base: position 13,024 of record PVIY010044770.1, on the reverse strand, counting down.
CCACAGTATTTCAATCTACTCAGTTTTTACCCTTAATCTCCCCCTATTATTTATTTATTTTTAATCTTTATGTGTTTTACTCATCTGCCCATACCCTGGATAAAAGGAGCAGCAGACACAAGGTTTTCACTATCACACGGTCACACTGTAAAAGCTGTATAGTTATACAATTATCTTCAAGAATCTAGGCTACTGGAGCACAGCTCAACAGTTCAGGCACTTCCCTCCAGCCACTCCAATACACCATTAACTAAAAAGGTGATATCTATATAATGCATAAGAATAACCTCCAGGATAACCTCTCGACTCTGAAATCTCTCAGCCACTGACAATTTATTTTGTCTCATTTCTCTCTTCCCCGTTTTGGTCAAGAAGGCTTTCTCAGTCCCTTGATGCTGAGTCTCAGCTCATCCCAGGAGTCCTGTTTCACGTTGCCAGGAAGATTTACGCCCCTGGGTGCCATCCACTTTTAACAATTACTGACGTCTTGCCAACAGAGACATCTTTATTTTATATAGATTAGAAACTTGTGGCATGTGGAGGTTAACAGCCAATTAGTGGTGCTGAGTATTCAAATTAAGTTTTCCAGCTTTGCGGTTCACTGTCCTTCCTTCTTCAAAAGACTGTAATTAAGGAGCAAGTTACATTTCTCTGGAAGTATATGTGGTTTCACTAAAGGACTGGAACATGAGATGTTTGTGGTAAATCGTTCTCCCGATTCCTTGAATCTGAGACATCACTAGATTAATAATATTCAGAGTTAAAATTGAATTTGTAAAACCCAAGTTTAAATCTTTCTCACATTATGCACATTTGTACCCCTTCTAGGTATTCAATTTACTTTTTCTCTTGTTAATTGGGGAGTACTTTGAGTTATTTCAGAAGAATTGCCCCATTAATTTTTTTGTTCTTATCCTATTTTCAGTCCCCTTAACTGCTCGGTTCTCTTTGTTTTTCTGAGATATGTGATGCGGCTATTAGTAGGTTGATATTCTAATTATTATTATTATCATTAAAGGATATAGATTGGAGGAAAGTGTTTTATTTGAACTGTCATTGCTCTGTGTTGAGAGTGCACCATGCCGCAAATACCGTCTTCCTTTGTGTTTTTGCAGGGTTCCATTGCCTTGGTCAGCTGTACTGAGATGGTATTTGTATGTTATGAGGAAGTTTTAAATGGAAATCAGTAGCTCTGCAGGCAGTGATTGCTTTTGTTGCAATATTTTTGTGTATTTTCCTATTGAGATCTACCAGTCACCATTACTTTAACTGTTATTTGTGGAATAATAAGAAAGGCCCTGTGCTGGGTATTTTTTTTTTAACTTTTTTGTTGTATATAACATATATGCAAAGCAAAGAAATAAAAAAAGCAATAGTTTTCAAAGCACTCTTCAATGAGTGGTTACAGGACAGATCCCAGAGTTTGTCATGGGCTACCATTCCACCATCTCAGATTTTTCCTTCTAGCCACTCCAGAATATAGGAGGCTAGAAGGAATAAATATTTTTTATCATCACAATCGACTTTGTTTTTCTTTTTTGTGAAAAATAGCATGCAAAAAAAAGCAATAAATTTCAAAGCACAGCATGACAATTAGTTGTAGAATAGATTTCAGAGTTTGGTATGGGTTACAATTCCAAAATTTTAGGTTTTTACTTCTAGCTGCTCTAAGATACTAGAGACTAAAAGAAATATCAGTGTAATGATTCAGCACTCATATTCATTTGTAAACCCTACCTTCTCTGTATAACTCCACCATCACCTTTGATCTTTCTCCCAGTCTGTGGGGTATTTGGCCAAGCCCATTTTAACTTTTTGATGTTGGAAGGCTCTGTCACTAATATGGGGTAGGGAGATGGAACTATCTGATGTTCTGGAGAGGCTGGGCCCTCTAGATTTCAGGACTTCTCTAGTCCAGGGACCCATCTGGAGGTTGTAGGTTCCTGGAAAGTTACTCTAGTGCATGGAACCTTTGTAGAATCTTAAGAATTGCCCTAGGTGTTCTTTAGGATTGGCTGGAATGGTTTTGGTTGGGGTTTGGCAAGTTAAGGTAGGTAGCAAGGTCTAACTGAAACTTACATAAGAGTGACCTCCAGAGTAGCCTCTCAACTCCATTTGAACTCTCTCAGCCACTGATACTTTATTAGTTATACTTCTTTTCCCCCTTTTGGTCAGGACGGAGTTGTGGATCCCACAGTGCCAGGGCCAGACGCGTCCCTGGGAGTCACCATCCATGCCTGTGCTGGATATTTTTTATGCACAATTTCACTGAATCCTCACAGTAATCTTGTTACCAGACAAAGGTCGTGGATCCTTTGCCCCATGTGCTCAGTGATCAATTCCTGAGACACCACGGTCTTCAAAGAGGGAAAGAGTTTACTCTTTCTGTGTGAAAGTGTGAAGCGGGAAACCAGATGGCCTATCAGCTCAAAAATCTTTCTCCCCGAACTACAGTAATTCTGATAGTTTTATAGTATCAAAAGATGGGCAGGTTTTAGGACAATGAACACAGAGGCTCCAGATGCTGTAATTAGAGGGGATCTAATTTTGGGGTATGCGTAAATTGGTTGCACGCTTAGTCACAGAACATATGTAAGAAAATGGCAGCCTTAATATCATGGGTGTGAATTTTAGTATTATAATGAGGTGTAGATGACTTATAGGCTAAGGTCTAAGCTACTGCTCATGTCAGGTGGGCCCATTTTGGTTAGATCCAGTCTCATTTATCAGGATTACTTTGGATTGGGGTGGGTTAGTTCTGGGCTGACCCAAGGCCCTTCATTAATAAACATTAGGGTCTCTCTTTAGTGATTACAACACACCAGAGCCAAAAAAACAGAGAAATGAGTACAAGTGATGGTCAGTCACAAGGTTTTTACAATCACAAGGGCACAAAATAAAGGCTGTACAGTCATTGTCAGAGATTCAGGTAGTTCGATTACAGTTCACAGATTTCAGGTATTTCCCTCTGTCTACACCAGTATACCAGAAAACAAAAAGGATTATCCATGTAATGATTCAGCAACCACAATCATCCCTTAAATCCTAACTTCTCAGTTATAATCTTAAAAGGGTGATACTGCTTTTTAACCCATTTTAAAGATGAAGAAACCAAAATGCAAAGTAACATGCCTCCAGGTCATACAGTAAGCGTTAGAGACTGGACTGAACCCAAACTGTCCATCTTCAAATCTTGTATTCTTAACCAGTATGTTTTACTCCTTTCCTTATTCAAATGTGTGTAAGACAAAGTTTCTAACTTCGAGAAGCAGAATCGAGGGCCTTACAATCCTAAAGAGTAAATTTGTAGACCTCTTGTGGCATTGGCTTCACAGTCAATGATAAAGATTCTCAGTAGAGATACATGGGAATTTTCAGATGGCACTGACTCATTTATTCATTCATGTATTTATTCACGAACGGCTGGTACCTACTGAAAGCCAATATGTTGATAGGTGCTGGGGATATAATGATGAATAAACCACAGTTCCTTGATGTCATTAGTTTACCCTATAGTGGGGAAGACAGATATTCATCTAATACACTCAATATTGTATGATTACAACCCAGATAAGGAACATGGTTTTCTGCGGAGAAACCTAAAAGAGACTTTGGGGCCAGGGAAGAGTCCCTGATGAAGTGATACCTGAGTTGAGATCTAAAGGTTGAGTGCAGGTGAGCCAGGTGAGAGAGAGGGCAGAAGGATATGTGCCTTGCAGGAGAAGGTAGAGGGTCGTGTGTTTGAGAAGCTGCACTGTGCATGTGGCTGGAGCAGAGACAGCAAAGGGAAGGGCTCTGCTGGAAGAAGCAGAGGGTAGGACTGTTGCCACACTTTACTATAGGAAGTCTGTTCTGTCTTAAATAATAAGCTACAGAAGTTTGTTTTTTTTTAAGTAAGGGATAACATGATCAGACTTGTGTTTTGAAAGGTCGCTTCTGTTTAAAGAAGAAGTTGGAGGAGATGCTTGGAGACCACTTCTGGTAGGAAACTCTTGCTCTAGTCCTGATGAGAAATGCAGGTAGCGTGCAGTAGCATGGTGGTGGTAGGGTGGTAGGAAATGGATAGGTTGAAGAAACACTGGGGAGAGAAAATCAACAGTTTCCTGAAGGGTTGGCTATGGAAATGAGCAAGAAGGCGGTGTCAGAGATGACGCCTAAATTTTGGGATTATGGAACTAGACAGATAGTGGAACTGCCCCTGCAATGGGACACACTGCGAGGGGACTGTTTCAGGGAAGGTCATGAATTAAGTTTTGTTCGTTTTAAAATTGTAATGTCTTTAAGACATCAGAGTGGAGGTGATCAAAGAATTTTCAGATCCAGTTCATGGGAGGGCTCTGCATTTGAGATACATAGTCCATAAAAGCAATCTCTTTTTCCTTTAAGTTATTTTAGTTGCAGTACCCTTGGAAATGGCCTTTGGGGATTCTGTATTATAAATAAATAGACAGCTATTCTAGAATTTCTTGAATTTCCATTGCTGTGTGTAATTTTGTAAGCCTCCTGTGAACTTTTGAAAAATAATTGATGGGTTCCTTAAAAAAAATCCCCACCATGCTTGCTTTGGCAACACATATAATGCAAAATTGGAATGATTCAAAGAAGATTAGCATGGCTCCTGCATAAGCATGACATGCAGATTTGGGAAATATTCCATATTTTTCAGGGAATAGATTACCAGATGCTAGGAAATGTTGTCACCATTGGATTAGCATTTTTTCCTTTCTTATATCAACTTTTCTACGAGAAGAGCCTTGACAATTAAAGTCTATTTCAACTGAGGAGCTCGTGACTCTCTTTTGTGGTTTACCACCTGTTATACCTGTTGTTATTTTGTTCATAATTAATTTTCTTTTTTTTTTTTAATTTGCATATGGGCAGGAGGCACCAGGGATCGAACTCCAGACCTCCAGCACGGCAGGTCGGAGCTCTGCCTGCTGAGCCACGGCAGCCGCCCATAATTAATTTTCTTGAGTGATCCTGTCTTACTTGGATTTTTTTTAATGATGTGTGTGGCAGAGAGAACATGTAAGCAGAGATTTTTTATTTGCAAAACTCTTCAGCCATCTTACTTCCACCAGTAAGGCTAGGAAACATGAAAGATCTCATTTCAGACTTGAAAAGGTGGAGGACATTAAGATGTAGTTATCAGTGTTCCCTATCTAAAAAGCAGAGGTCCACAACATGCGGTTGATGTGGTTTTTGTACTGGGTCTTCTTATTGACGCTTCCAATTTCTTTCATTTGTTTGGCCCAGCGTCTCCAAGGACATAAAGCTTTCCTTATGATGCATATAAATGGGACGTTTTGTTCCAGGAAACAGCTTTACTGCATCTCTTACTGTGTCTGGCCTCAGTGGGGTCTGAAGCCAAAAAGAAATACAGTATCGTTTCGATATTGCTTACTGAACAGATTAACTTATATCTTAAGATGAGAAAAAAGCTAAATAAGAGAGAACAGCTGACCCGAGTGAGCAATGTGTTAAAGCTATCCGCCAAGTTGTTGCATACCATTGCCATTTGGACTGACAATGAATCTCTTAATTTACAATATCACATGAACAGTCATTCTTTCTATTGTCTCTGGGGCTATAAATGATCTTCTGGGATTTAATATAAGACTGCGGAAAATTAAATCATAGGCTGAGCCATGGGCTTGGACTCTCTCCCCTTGCTGCATCAGTACTTACCCATTAAGGAAAGAGGCGATTGCGGAAACAAGTGAGTTCCCCTCCTTATTCACAGGCAGAGGTGTTCTCAGCTCTGCAAAGTCTAGCGAGTGAGGTTTTCACAGGAACACACACCCTTTTCCAACTGGGCGTGCATGCTAAAAACCTATGATTTCATGGCTCTGAAACAATATAAATGATCAGACGATTAAAGATGGTGTGTTATGGTAAGACAAGGACAAGTCTCTAAGCTAGGAAATGTATTCTGGGCACTTTGGTGTTGTGACAATATATTTACATGGAAATAGTCTTTTGGGTTACGATAGATGCCCAGAGCATGCGGCAAATAGCCTTTACTGCAAATGGGCAATTTCAGTACTTTTCTGCTATAGTCTAGAGAATTGAATATTTCGTTTCTCTAAGAAAGAGAGATAAAATTTAAACGATTTCAGGTTGGATCCAAATAAAAGAATTTACTGGAGGAAAAAAAAATCCCTGCCAGAGTAACAGATCTGCTTAAGTCAGTAATTTGTGATTGGTTGGTATTTCTGAAAGCATCCCCCAAAATACTAGGTTCCCTGAGGTGTATTAGATGACCTGTACTGGAAGATGTGGTTGTTTTGGTTTGTTTTTTTTTTTGTATACATTTCATAAATTTGAAATGTAGAATTATTCACAATGTTGGGGGAATTTCCATGGTGCTATTAACGTTTGCAGTGTTTTTTGTTGTTGTTGCACGGTCTGGGAATCGAACCCGGGCCTCTGGCATGGAAGGCAGGCATTCTAACCACTGAGCTACCCGTGCCCCCAATGTTTGCATTCTTAAAGGGCATGCATGAAGGCATTGATCTGATTGTCTTAGCTGACAGCATGGTAATGGTGGCGGTTAGCTTGGCTTTACATCATCAGAGTTATTGCTGATGTTAGGTAACTTGGTTTTTCTGGTTTCTATCATGGTACATTACATCTCATTTTATAAAAATGGATCAGTGGCTCCAAAACAGTGATCATAACTAGTAAAGTACAACCCCAAATCTTAACCATAAATGCATTATGCGTACAGAAGGTCAACTCGTACGTGCCTGGACAAATGAATCTGCAAACGTGGTGCTTTCACATATACTGCCAACAAAAAAGGCAAAACAATCTGGAACTCAGATTTCATCATATGGGTAATACATTCCCCAGTACACAGAGGTTATTTTATCGTGAAACTTTTGCAAATAATCCCGGCCTCTTAAAGCATTTGTGTCACTTTCAAACAAAGTACAGTGGCCTCTCTGGGATAAATATAAAATAACATTTTGCAGTATAAAGTTGATAAATCGTGCTGCTCAAGGCAGAGAAGAGACCAAGATCATCCAGAATAGAATGTGTTCTCTGTGGCAAACCTGGGTGTAAGACATGCTGTCAATGAGAAACTTGTAAAGCCAGGTACGAGTTATTCTGCTTGAAGAGAAAAAAAAAAAAAAAGCAGAAGCAGCTATCGACAGAATGCCTCATTAAATGACACTGCTGGGTGTCACATGCTATTAATGACATGCCGTACGGAAGCACTGTTACTATCAGGCATGTGTCCCCACATTTTGCTGGATGGGTGGACGAAACCACCGATGCCGAAGCGCCTTCTGGCTTGTGCATACTGCATATGAGGTCTGTGTCCCCAACCACACTGATTTTATCATTGAAAACTCATGTTACAGGAGAAGAGACTTTAATGTTTTGTTTGGAATATTTTGTGATCCCTGAGATAGACTTGGAAAAGTGCATTGGGAACCATTCCAGCAGACACCCTGTGGGCAGCAGGGAAGGGAGCTGCTGTGCAGGGAGGAGGTGCTGGGCTGGAGGGCCAAGCCACGGCTCACTCAGAGGACGGCGGGATGCAGCGGGCCTCCTGGCCTTGACCCGGTGTCTAACGAGGAAGTAAAACAGTGTGGATACAGTCCAGTCACAGACACGGAGTGTGTGTTTGTAGCTCGTTGTATGAAGAAATGGGCATCGCGCGGGAGGCTCTGCTTTTCCATGTTGAAATATCCCGACTCTCAAGGGGCCCAGTGCGCATACAAGTTCTACGGGACACGATAATGCCAGTAAGCCCAATCTTTCTGATTTCATATGTCCTCAAATAGCACAGCTTACGGATGCAGTCATATCTCGAATATCCAGAACTGATCACTTGGGGTTCAAAAATGATGATTTTAAGTTTTGACGCTGTGGTAGTTAGATTCATTTGTCAACTTGGCCAGGTGAAGGCACCTAGTTCTGTTGCTGTGGACATGAGCCAATGGGAGTGAACCTCATCTGTTGCTGATTACATCTGCAGCCGGCTAGGAGGCGTGCCTGCTGCAATGAATGACGTTTGACTTAATTGGCTGGTGCTTAAATGAGAGACTCAAGGTAGCACAGCCCAAGCAGCTCAGCATTCCTCATCTCAGCACTCACAGCTCAGTCCAGGCCTTTGGAGATGCAGAAAGAAGTCACCCCAGGGAAAGTTGTTGGAACCCGGAGGCCTGGAGAGAAGGCCAGCAGAGACCACCCTGTGCCTTCCTGTGTAAGAAAGAACCTCAGGTGAAAGTTAGCTGCCTTTCCTCTGAAGAACTAAGGAAATAAACCCCCTTTTATTAAAAGCCAATCCATCCCTGGTGTGTTGCATTCCAGCAGCTAGCAAACTAGAACAGAGGCTATCAGTGTGACAAGATAATACTTTTGAAATGTAAATGTCCCTTCGTGTTCTTCCTGGCCCCTCTCCCCACCTGCTCAAGCAGGGTCAATCTATGCTCATACTTCAGAAGAGGAATGTGACAGCCGTAAGCAGAAATAAGGAACTCCTTTCTGCCTTTGGAGTTGCAAAAGCCTGAACCTTCCCTGAGAGTGGTGGGGACTTGGCACAGGCTGCATTAACAGCAAGAGCAAAGCTTCTCTCCGATGCGATGCGATGCGAGAAGATGATTCCCTGAGCTGAGGGGAGGAAGCAGAGACAAGGGGAGGGGCTGCGGGGAGGGGCTGGGCTTGAAGGGATCATTGCACACTCGGCCTCCACTGGAAGGAGCCCCACCCATCAGAGGCGCCAGAGAGGGGCACAGGTGGCTGTGGCCACGCCGGGCCTGCGAGCGGAGCTGACCTTTCCTTTCACAGCAGTCGGCACAGCACCTGTGGACTGCAGCAGAAATGACCCTGGCCTGTTCCTAACCCTGAAGCTGAGTGGGTAGCATCCTTTCCACCTCCGTTTCAACATTCCAAGATGTTTGTAAGCCCCAAGTTCCTTCTCGGGCTGGGGTGTGTAGGAAACCTATACTTTCGTTGAGCTTAGTTGGCATCAGCCCCAGATTTCCTCCCTCCTATTCCTGCTGCCACCCCTCCCACGTGATTGGGTTGAAATAGTCCCACCTTATCATATTTGTTAAGCACACCTAGTGTGCAGATGCCTAAAATGACTGGATGCGAGGGAGTTGAATTCCTTTCTAATGCTTGATCTGCTTCGTTTGGAGAAAGAAGTTAATCACTTAAAAGTCATGTTTTAAAGTCGCATCCATGTGCTGCAATGGAGAATGAAGAAAAACATTGCGAAGTGAATGCAACTAGAGTGTGTTAGGAAGCCATTCACTGCGGTGTCGCGGGTTCAAGCTTAACCCTCAATCTGATTGTAGGGCATCTCAATGTAGAGTCTGATGCAGCATTAAAAGCACTCTTTAGATATTATCGTCCTGCTTGCTGAGGACCAATTATTTTTTTTAAATTTTTTGTTAATTAAAAAAAAATTACAAGAAACACAAACATTCTAAATATATGATCATTCCGTTCTACATATATAATCAGTAATTCATAATATCATCACATAGTTGCATATTCATCATCATGATCATTTCTTAGAACATTTACATCAATTCAGAAAAAGAAATGAAAAGACAACAGAAAAATAAAATGAAAACAGAAAAAAAAAATTATACATACCATACCCTTACCCCCCTCCCCTTTCATTGATCACTAACATTTCAAACTAAATTTATTTTAACATTTGTTCCCCTGATTATTTATTTTTATTCCATATGTTCTACTCGTTGGTTGACAAGGAAGATAAAAGGAGTGTGAGGACCAATTCTTCTATAAAAATGTTTTGCTTTTCATAATCAGTTTTAAAACTTTACTAAAATCACTTCTCTGTCTGTGTGTACATGTCAAGACATAGGAAAGTTTAAGAAACAAAGTTAATCTGATGAGTGTGGGCTGCTTGGGAATTTTTTTTAAATTATGCAGTATTTCTCCCCTTTCCTTTTTTATTGTACTCTCCCCTTCCCATTGTTTTCTCACCCCTTTTCCCCAACCCACTTCCATACCTTCCTGGCTAACCCTTATTAATAACCCAGTAAATGTTTCCATAATTTTCTTCAGGCATACACAATCCTATAGATATAATTAGGTAGATTTTAATCACCCATTTGTTTTACAAAAATAGGATTATATTATATTCCCTTTTCTGTGCCTATTTTCCCCTCCAACAGTAAGTACCTCATGAAAATCCCTCTAAATAAATTGCCATAACTCTAATGCAGTTTTTGTTTTTGTTTTTGTTTTCACATGGGCAGGCACTGGGAATCGAACCTGGGTCTCCAGCATGGCAGGCAAGAACTCTGCCTGCTGAGCCACCATGGCCCGCCCTCTAGTGCAGTTTTATTACTGCATAATATTTCACGTACCATGCGTTATTCAATGTTGTTTCTGATTTTTGCCGCAGTGAACACTAGTGCAATAAACATTCTTTTGCCTCTGTTCTTAAATACTGGTGCTTTTATTGCTCTGAGGTCTGGCTGTAGGGCTGCTGAGTTAAGAGTCTGTGTACTTTTATTTTTAATAAATTTCACAAGATTAAAATGTTTCAAGATGACTTTTCAAAAAGGTAGTACAGGGTGCATGGGTGGTCCAGTGGGAGAATGCTCGCTGTTCATGCAGGAGACCTGGGTTCGATTCCCGGACCATGTACCATCTCCCAAAAAAGGCAGCACACTTTATATTTCTACCACCAGTGTGTGAGAGCAATCTTTTCCCCATAGAAGAGAGACAGCATAACCTCAGGTTATGAAGCCAGGCTGTCTGGGCTGGAATCCTGGTTCCACCATTTGCTAGCTATCTCCTGGGGGCATACTTCATCGCTTTCTCCCTTGGTTTACGCCTCCCTCATGCGTTATTATGTTAATTAGATTATTTTTTCTTACGCATGCACATCTTTTTATGGACTTAGAAGAGTGCCTGGACCTAGGAAATAAAAATCCATGCCAGAAACAGATGTTTTGTTCTATTCTCAATGTTTTCATTTTTTTTTTTATTAGAGAAGCTACAGATGTATAGAAAAATCATTTACAAAATACAGAGTTCCTATATACTACCCTATTATTAGATCATACATCAGTGTAGTACATTTGTTACAATTCACAAAAGCACATTGTTAGAATTGTGGTAGTAACTACAGTCCACCATGTACTTTAGGGGCCACTGTGTGGGTTGTACAGTCCTAGTTAAAAAATTTTTTTTCTAGTAATATATGTACAACCTAATATTTCCCCTTAATTGCTTTAAGATAATGACATCTAAAGAGTTTTTAGTATTCCAATCCATGACCACAGAATGTCCTTTGATTTAGGTCTTCTTTGATTTCTTTTAACAATGTCTTGTAGTTTTCTTTACATCCTTGGCTAGGTTTATTCCAAGCATTTGATACTTTTAGTTGCTATTGTAAATGGAGTCTTTTTTTCTTGATTTCTTCCAATTGTTTGTTGCTTGTGTTTAGAAACTCTCTTGATCTTTGGGTGTTGATCTGTACCCCACTACTTTGCTAAATTCATTTATTAGCTCTAGGAGCTTTTTTGTGGATTTTTCAGGATTTTCTCTATATAGGATCATGTCATCTACAAATAGGGAATGTATTACTTCTTTCTTTCCAACTCCTTCTATTTATTTTTCTTTTCTAATTGCTCTGGCTAGAACTTACAGTATAGTGCTAAATAATGGTGACAGTGGGCATCCTTGTGTTGGTCCTTGTATTAGGGTTCTCTAGAGAAACAGAATCAACAGGAAACACTCGCAAATATAAAATTTATAAAAGTGTCTCACATAACCGTGGGAATGCAGAGTCGAAAATCTGCAGGGCAGGCTGTGAAGCTGACGATTTCGATGCAGGGTCTGGATGAACTCCACAGGAGAGGCTCGCTGGCCAAAGCAGGAAGAGAGCCTGTCTCTTCTGAATCTTCCTTAAAAGGCTTCCAGTGATTAGATTGAGTGTCACTCATTGCAGAAGACACTCCCCTTTGGCTGATTACAAATGGAATCAGCTGTGGATGCAGCTGACGTGATCATGATTTAATTCTATGTCCTCATTGCAACAGGCAGGCCAGCACTTGCCCAACCAGACAAACAGGTACCACCACTTGGCCAAGTTGACACATGAGTCTGACCATGACAGTCCACCCCTTGTCAACTTGGCAGCTATACATATCACCTTAAACCATACCTAATTTCTAAATAAATAACAATAAAACACATTTTTTTCTTTCACTAACAATACTCAACTGTCCTGCATATAACTGGAAACACATTAAATCTCTCCAGAATAGGGTGCAAAACCTTGGGTAATATTCATTCTTAAACTTGATATCTTACAACTTAAATAGTATAACATGAACAAGACAGCATCACAGTCCTTGTTTCTGTAACTGAACATGTGGTCGAAGTTCATATTTATCACTACCTTCTTTTACTACCCATGTCATGTTCCCTTTACCCTCAGCAAGAGCTTCAGCTGGCCATGGTTCTTTGCCTGGTGGGGTGGCCCAAAACTTCATTCCTGAAGTTTCAGAGCCATTGGTAGTCCTGCCTGGATTGGGTTGTTGCAGTTTCCATTAGTTTTTATCACAGGGTGTGGTAGTACTGAAAGATGCCCTAGGGGATCTCCTATATTCCAAGAAAACTCTTCTTTACCTCCATTGTGTAGTTGCAGTGCTATTCCCCCGATAGTCAGAGTCAATCACGCCAGCCAATAATCCACTTCTTGGCTTGTTGATCCAGGGGCATGAGTAGCCCAAAGTGACCAGGTGGCAGTCTTAGATTCCAGTTCAATGGAATCATTGTTGTTTCTCCTGGTGGAAGCACTCCCCGTTTTGGAACTAAAACCTGTAGACCAGCAGAGCTCAGGGTCACAGGGACAGGAAGCAAAAATTTTCCTAGTGGGTCACTAGGGGTAATAGTGAGTGGTACCACTCCCATTTCCACCCCTTGGTTCCTGGACCCATGGATCCTGACCATGGGAAAAACAGCACAATACAGCAGATGCTGATTCAGAGCATATACAGCTTCCTGGAGAACATTA
>PVIY010044769.1:0-19506 GCA_004026745.1 Myrmecophaga tridactyla | reverse complement strand
TCCTTCCTTCCTTCCTTTCCTTTTGGTAATGAAATGGAAAGAAAATTTTCTTTAAAATAGCATGCTGACTTGAAATGAAGGCCACTAAACCTCTGAAAGTGCCCATTGACCCTAACATCTTTAGCCTTATTAGTGGAATTATCCATTCTCTCTTCTCATAACCTGTCTATAAACAAACTGTGCCTAATTAAATAGGTCCCTTTTAGCTTGATAAATAGGCAAATTTATAGATGCTGTTGTCTAATAGAAAGAATATTTCAAATTTCAGCAGTCCAGTGCTAGTGAAGCAGCTGCACAGATTCTTTCAGAAGCCCTGTTTCCTTCCAGCTCCCTACTCCACCATCTCTAGGCTGTCTTCTTATCCTCATGATTCAAGTTGCTAGAACTCCAGTCTTCATATCTACTTTCCAGATGTGCTAGTTTGCAAGCTGCCAGAATGCAATATACCAGAACTGGAATAGCTTTTAAAAAGGGGAATTTAATACGTTACACATCTACAGTTCTAAACCTATGGAAATGTCCAAACTAAGGTATCCAGGGAAGATAATCTTAATTAAAGAAAGACTGATGCATCTGGCGCACCTCTGTCAGCTGGGAAGGCACACTGCTCTCTTGCTGGTCCCTTGCTCCTGGGATCTGTTGCTTTCAGCCTCTGTTCTTGTAGGTGTTCTTCACTTTACTTCTCCAGGATTGGCTTTAATCACTTGGTTTCCCTTGGCTGTCTTCGGGTTCTGGCTTGCTTAATGTTTCATGGCAATGTCTGCTGGGCTCCAAGCACCTCCAAACATCTCTGTCTCTGTTCTCCAAATGTCAGCATCTGTGTCGGCTCTGCTCTGAAGTTTCTGTCAGCCTTCTCTCTGTCGACTCTGAGGTTTCTGTCATTTCTCTAAAATGCTTCCCCTTTTAAAGACTTTAGTAATCGAATCAAGACCCATCTAAGAGTGGGTGGAGTCACATTTCCATCTAATCAAAAGTATATACCCACAGTTGGGCATGTCACATCTCTTTGGAGATAATCTAACCAAAACTTTCCACCCTGCAATACTGAGTCAGGGTTAGAAGAAATGGCTGCTTCCACAAGAAAAGCCATGATTTAATCCTGATTTAATCTTGTGGAAGCAGCCATTTCTTCTAACCCCGACATGGCTTTTCTGGGGTACACAACATTTTCAAACTGGCATACCAGGCAACAGGATGAAGAAAGGGTTTAAGAAAGATAGGTGCCCCTGACATTTGAGGCAATTTTGCTGGAGTGTGATATAGTGCATCTGCTTACAAAGTCATATGGCCACATAAACCTGAGAGGAAGACTGGGGAGCAAAGGACTTAGCTGTAAAATCAGGCTTCTTAATAATAAAAAAGGAAAGAATGGTTATTGAAAGGCAGCTAGAGTGTTTTCTACGGATGGCAATTATACCTATGATTTTATCCTTTAACTTGAATGGAATAAAAGTGAAAATCTTTACTGAAATGTCTTTTTCTACTCTGATGCTTTATCTGTTAGCTTAATGGATGTAGAAACTGTTAGAAGGAGTAAAATGATAAAATAATTGTAAAGAGGTCTGTTTTTGTTTCCCCTTTTTATGGTGAGTGGTTTTGTAAGTGCCTGTGTATCAGGATGTTAAAGAGCCACTGAATCATGAGCTGAAGGATAATTTTACATGAAAAGGCCAGAAATGTTTAGGAAACACAGCTAAGCAGAACGTCAAAGAAAGCTGAGACAAATGCAATGGTTGCTTTTGAGACTAGCAGGAGAACATAATTTTTGACAGAATATGCTTTTATTTTCTGAAAACATGGACAGCTCTATTTCATTCTTTCACCAGCCTGATCATTGAACTCGTTCAGTAATGCAGGTGAGAGAAATCAAGTTAGTTAGCTTTATTTATAATGAAAAATAGGATTAAATAAATGCAATGCCTTAACATTTTTAAAGTGTCTATTAAGATCTAAAGAATGTCATATGATATTGCAGTTGGACCTTTTTCACAGAATTGGAATTGGCAGGCTATGTAATAGAAGCTTGACCCAACACTTCACCTATAAAATGAGAATCATAGTCTATTTCTGTCTCCTAAGAGTATTATAAAGTCAGGGACAAAGTAAAAAAAAATAGAAATTTAGCCTACCATCTAGTATATGATCAATAAATGGTGTTATTTTTATATGATGCTTGTATAGATGGTAACTGCTATTATTAATACTTGGTTCTTCATAATGGACTTGACCAATAAAGGTATAGAATATCTGAGTTCTCAACAAATTAGGTAGTTACCTTGAGATGATTCTGAATTTTCTAGGTTCTGTTTATCTCCCATATCCCCCCAACTTTCTTCCACAGAATAGCTACAATGACCCAGTACTGCTTGTAGAATAAATGGACATGATTCTTTAATGAAAAATTGCAAAGGAATGAGGAAAATGCATGTAAAGAAACTAGAAGATGTTAGAAAGTGCGTGAAGAACTTATACTGGCCTAGAAATGTGGTGTACCCTGGAGATAATAATTCAACATCTAAGGACTTAGGTATGGCTGAGAAGAAAACAAAACAAAACTGGAAAATCACTGTGGTATCCTTATTTTTATTCTGGTTTTATATCAACCTAAAAGTGCCATTAGCTTAATGGGAACAGCTTGAAAAAGGCAGAATACTACATCATAGCAACTTTAATCAGAACAGCTTCCCCTTAGAATAATTCCGAGTGGTGAAGATGATTATTCTTCAGACCAGACATTTCAGAGGAAATTTAGCCAAAGAAAATGATGATGTTGAGACACATTTAAGCAACTCTTTCTTTATAAGTCAAATTTGGGCACTGATGTAATAGGGCAAAAAGCAAAGCCTGTTAGGGGTGCTGATGCAGAATATTTGGGGAATTCCCAATACCAGCAGAGGTCCTTACTCTCTTTCACTAACTGAGCACAACAGACAGAACTGAGGCCATTTCCTTACTTGGAAGGGAAGGTCTTCCTCAATGGCTGCATAGATGGAAGGAAGGAGGAACAAAGTTGTGATCCAACTTATATGAGTTCTGTCAAAAGCTAAAAACTGTCTACAAAGTGTCCTGGAAATCTAATCAATGCCATCATCATCATCATCTCACGGGAGGATAAAGCATGTATTGGTGAAATTTGTCTGAGCTACTCAAGAGCTTCTCACATCTGTTCCTCATACACTTTGGTCCTGCCTTTGCTTCTTGGTCATCTTCCTTAAATTCCTGACTCCCAGTTGATTTGCTGGTAATCCCTGCCTACAGCATGTCTCTTGCCGTCCCACTCTCTTATATACACCTGCTTTTGACCTTGCCACACTCCTAGGCTCAAACTCTATTTACCCGTATATCCCACACTCAGAATGTTGCATGATCATATTTAAGAACAACCCTTTTTGGAAAATGTAACTGCTCCTAAAGAACTGATTGGTCATTCTGGGGGAACATCTCATGGAAAAATTGAATACCAGGACATGGGTCCCAGAAAAGCTCCTATTCCTCCTAGGTAGCTAGAGAAATTCATATTAGATGTCTATATTTCTTATATTATATATTAGATAAAATATAAATTTCCATACTAAATAAATATATAAATTTGTAGAGAAAAATATAATTTTCTATTATGTACTATATATACAATACTATCTATTTATAGTAAAGCATTGTGATTAAATAGCCATTTGAGTAATGCTTTACTTTGGGAGAACTGGATTTTC
Organism: Myrmecophaga tridactyla; assembly: GCA_004026745.1. NCBI lineage: Eukaryota > Metazoa > Chordata > Mammalia > Pilosa > Myrmecophagidae > Myrmecophaga > Myrmecophaga tridactyla. Next base: position 15,796 of record PVIY010044769.1, on the reverse strand, counting down.
CCAAGTACTTCCTTATTTTAAAGGTACTTGCTTTAAAGTACCTGGAATAACCACTAAGCTTATTTAAAGGGTGAGGAAAGTGGGGTATAAAGAAGTTAATAAAAAAGACAGTAGAACTCAGTGGATAAACTTCTGTGACTGTGTAACCAATCTAAACAGAATAAAGCTCTATTTTTGTATAGTGGTACCTCAAATAATTGAATATATATATTTTTTGTATTTTCCCTCCCAGTTGAATGAACATTTTTCCTGCAGTAGTCTCACCATATTTACCCTGCTAGTTCCATCTGCATCCTCCAAAGAGAGCAGAATGCTTTACATCCCAGTTTATCAGTGAGAAGAGCATCTCCATGAGGGGACCTTCATGATCCCCCCTAGGTGAAATGAGGACTCCTCCTATATAACACAGTAGCTTGGGGAGATTCATTTTGGCTTCCGTGCTGCCTTTCCCGGAAGTGAAAAGTTGGCCTTGCTCAATGTAGATGCTCTCATGTATATAAAACTAGAGTGCATTTAAAAACAATATTTCATTGCATAGTTAGAAAAATTGCATCTTTTTTTTCTTTGTTTAATATTTACGGTGAAGAAACCTCCCCTAGCAATCTGTGTTTTTCGGGCTCTATATTTCTAATTCAGTTGATCTTTCTCACAGTCTGGTCAACTCATGCATTTTGTCATTGTAATGAGGTCTCACTGTGTTTCTCTGATTTCTTTATATTTTCTCCAAAGTATAGCATCAAGAGTTAGACATTGTACTGCTTAGGGATAGCTACAGTTACCTGAGACATCCTTCAAGCAACTGGAGCTAATTTAGCTTAATAGGCTGCAAATCTCATGATATACAAAAAAAGCTAAAATTTTCCTTTTTTTTTTTTTGCTAACACAAGGCTGACTTCGAGGACACATACTTTAAGCTTTGACACTTGTCTTTTTAAATAGGGGGCCTGCCCTTTATTATCATAAAAGAGTAATCATTTTCATAATGGAAACAACACATTTTTAATGGCCATAACTGTTAGAATTATGTGAGGTTCTGGGGTTTCAAAAATCATTAAGAGGATTCCAGCAACTGCTGAGTCTAGCATGTACTCAGCTCATAGCTGTCACCAGTGAATACTGTTGTTTAGCTGAATAGATGATAAGATGAACCAATGAATGATTTTTCATTCATTAACTCAGTCAACAAATATTGAAGGTCCATTATATACCAGGTGCTGTTCTAGGTTCAGGGGAACATATCAATGTATATGAACACAAAAAAATCCTGCCCTTGGAGCTTATGTTATAGTGGGAAAAAATGGTATAATAAGTTAGAGTATACTAAAAGATGATAGAAAAATAAAAGAGGATAAACAGAATGGAGTGTGTATATTCAATGTTAAATAGAATGATCGGGACGGGCCTCAGTAAGGGGGTGGTACCTGAGGCAGATGAGAGGGGGAGGCCTGTGTCTACACAGAGAGGTACCCTCCAGTTGAAAGGTCCTTGAAAGCAAAGCAACAGTAGATGGAGCAGAGTGAGTATGAGAAGAGGCAAGAGAGGTGGGTGTCAGAAGAAATCCTTATAGACCATTAGTGGTATTTTGGCAATTACTATGAAAGAAACATGGAAACATTGGAGAGTTTTGATTGAAAAAGTGACCTTTCCTAGGAAGGTTCCAGGGAAATGGTCTCCTTAGGCCTAAAAATGTGCAATATCGGAGGGAGCTGACTGAAATCTGGAATTCTCCCCTGCAAGCAACCTCTGAAATCATACAATCTATGTCTCTTATTTTATACATAACTAAATGGCTTGGAGAATTATAATTGTCCAAGATTTACAGTCTAATGTTCCTTTAAAAAAAATTACTGTCCAATACTAGACCTTTATATGATGATTGTAAAAGTGGCATGGAAGGGCGGGCCACGGTGGCTCAGCAGGCAAGAATGCTTGCCTGCCATGCCTGAGGACCTGGGTTTGATTCCCGGTGCCTGCCCATGTAAAAAAAAAAAAAAAGTGGCATGGGAAGAGATAAAAGTTTGAGGTGTTTATTTTATTCGTTAAGGTTGAACCCTTGTGGCATGACAAATCTGTTTCACATCTGTTTTCTAGACCATGTCCAACAGAGAGAAGATAACATACAGATGATTAATTCATGGTTTCTAAGCAAAGGAAGCACTAGGCCTAGTGACTAAAGCTTGGGCTTTTGTGTCAGCCCAAGTTTTAGATCCTGGTCTATAACTTCTTAGTTGTGTATCCCAGATAGGTAGTTTGACCTCTCCAAGGCTGTTTCCATATCTGTACAATAGAGATATTAGTATAACTGCCTCATAGTCACTGTGAAGGTGGAATGAGTGAGTGCTCGACATTCTTAGTGAAGTCTTGGTAGGCACTTTGAATTATCACTATATATGGGCCAATTCATTGGAGAAACTATTGTTGACATCTGTATGTTCCAGGTTATTGGACACAGATAGGAAAAGATGTGTTCACCCTCGGAAAAGCTCACAGAGGGAACGAGATACTGTAAGTTCAGTATTGTGCTGAACTAAAGTGTAATACAGATCTGTATACAAATCAATGGGACCTCAAACAGAGAAGTCCCTAATATGTATATCAATGAAGCTAGTGCGCTACTTAAAGTAAGCTTTAGGAAAAACAGAAAAAGTAGTGGAATTTGTAGTTTGGTGGTGGGAAAAGAGGAATTACTTAAGGAAGGAATGACATTTGAGTTGGTCCATGAGTGGCTGGAGGTATTAAACTTGGAGCTAGGGGGGTTATTCAAGGTGAGGAACTGCACTGACAAAGAAACACAAACAAGAAAATGAAATCTTTGCAAAGAATGCAGCTAATAGTTTAAAATTTCAGGTGAACTTGTTAAGAATGCAAATTTCCGTGTCTGACACCAGATATTCTGACTTAATTGGTCCAGGTTGGGACTCGAGAATTTACGCATTTACGAATCTCACAGTGACTTGATACTGGGGGTCCATAAAATACCATATAGAAAGTACTAAACTACAATATTGAGTACTTGGGGGGACTTTTTTAAAAGCCATATTGTGAAGGTACATTGGGTTTGATGTGTGCGAAGCTTTCTAGAGCTTTAGCTAGAACCTACTATGTAAGTAATTAAAATAATAAAAAAAAGAAGTGAAGTGATAAATGGGAGAGAAAAAATTTTGAAAGACCCGTTGACAATATCAGAATGTAGGCATTTAAAGAAAAAAAATCCCAGTGATCAGGGCTAGCACCTTTCCATCACACCATCAACTGTTATGTTCCCTGAGACATTGACGGTGCTTTTTTTTCTCATGCGGGAAGATGTGCTGTGTCTCAAAGCTGGATGTGTCATGTGGCAGTTGCTACGGTAACTAGTTTAAGGAATGTCATTGAGTTACCAAATAAATAGTCTTGTAACATAGATATTATAGCTGACATGTAAATTAAGGCTGCCCTGACTCTGTCAGCTTTTCAATTTTGAATTCCCTTGCTTTCCATATTTAAGCAAGAACTCCATTCCCTTGCAAAAATCTCCTTTTCTTAACTAGTATAGCATCATTTGAATGCACAGCTTGACATTTCCCTGTTCCTTATTTTAGTATTCAATACAGGGGCATTAGTTCTCCAAATATTACTCTAAGCTGACAATCGTAGATAATTAAGTTGATATACATAACCAAATAAACACCTTCATGGTGGTCACTGTAAAAAAAACAGTAGTTCCTGCTCTTTAAGTCATCCAGACAAAAGCCATTTTCTCCATACCTTATAGTGCTGGTCTCTATGGCTTCTGTTTAAGCATTCATTAAAGCATTTGAGTAAATTCCAAAATGCTGGTTAATAAACATCTTGGTCTTATCTCTAGGTTTACCTACATACTACATGCTTTCTGAGCAAGGATGATAAGTTTTATAACAACTTCACTCCCAAAACAGATAAATATAAGTATAAAAATATGGTTCATGTTTTATTTACCAAAACTGTGCCCACATTAAAGGCACTTCACAACAATATTAATATCAAATTTGTTGATATTTAGCTTCAGTGAGCAGCTGGATTGCAATGATTCATTTTTGGAAGAAATGTAACTGCAAGATTCATGAAAATTGCTTTTCATTCTATGTTCCTTAATTTCTACTTTTAAATCATGTTATACATTTAGGAAATGTTATATTTTAGACTTTTTCATAGAACTGTTTTCACAGCCCTATGGTGAAACTTAAATTTTTTTTCTTAAATCTGAAGTTACTCTAGGAAATAAATGTAAGAAAATCAATGTATAGCTTCAAAAAAGCTACCTAAAATATAAATTAAGGGATCATGTTTTTTCTGCATGACTCTCTGTAAACCTACAACTTCTCTAATAAAACAGTTACAATAAAAGAAATCACTTCCTTGTTGTACTTCCCCCCCACAAAAAAAAGCTATCATATGCTCCCCAACATAAAAATCCATGAGTGAAGAGTTATTTTAGATTCTAATTATTGTAATATATTTAAATTTCTTTTGTTGCTTTCTGGGAGCTTTATAACTTCTCACATTTCCTTTTTCACATGGCTATTTGGAAGTGCACAGCTTAAAATATTCAAATGCAATAAATTGTGTTAGATTCCCTTTTTTAGTTTAATTATCTCACTCATCTTCATAAGTTAACATTATGTTTGTATGTGAGTAACAGAGCTAGATACAGAAAGTGATTAAACAAAAATGTGCCAAACTCCTAAAAAAGTTGTCAGGAGGTCATGTTAAAGCTGATATTAGAGTTTCATGACATCATAAGAGACTCAGGCTCTTTCTTTCTGCTCTTATATCTTTAATTTAGTACTTTCATATCTGAGGTTACCTCATGGTCATTAGATGGATGATGAGGTTCCAACTGGCCTTTCACCATTCCAGGAGAAGGTAGTGAAAGAGTGAAAGGTAGAAGACTCAGGCATGCTGAGCCAGGCTCTGTTTTAAAACTGCTTTCCTGAAGTTTAACCCAGAAAATTCTATTTCCATTCCATTGATTGAAACTTAGTCATATTACCACTTCCACCTGTAAGGAAGCCTGGGGCATGTGACTGGGCATATTGACATCCGAGCCAATTCTAGATCTGATCAGGAAGGCACAAAGGAAGGGTGCTTAAAGGATGGGCAGCTGGTATGTTTACTACGTCACCCTTCATTTGTTGACTTTTAACGTTTTACTCTGATTTTACTCATTTTTTAGTTGTTCTTTCATTTTATTTTCCTGAAAGAAATCTGTTTTTGAAGCAGGTGGTATCTAAAAAACAAGTTAACAGAATAATAACACTGATAGCTCATACGAGCTTAAGAACTATGCAAAAATATTATTTGAATATTCTTGTTTTATCATTTCAGAAGCAAGGTGAGGTAGGTTCTATCTTTACCTTCATTTTGCCAATGAATAAATTGATATATAGAAGTGTTTAAGTATTTTGTCAAGGTTACCCACCCAACTAGCATATGAAAGATCAAAGGCTGCTAACTTTTATATTTCTTTGCTGACAGGCTCATCTGCTCAGTACTTTATATATTCTCCCATTCTATGTATGGGTGAGTCCCCTTACAGTCTAACTTGAGTGAGGACATTTTTGTTTTTGTTGTTTTCTCCCACTGTGGTTGAACAAGATAAAAACTTTTCTACATTTCTCCCAACTTTCTCTCTCATTTCTTACTACCTATACTTTCATTCTATATAAAAGCTTTAAGCTCTGGATATTTGTGGTAATACAGCCTGAACTCAGATGTCATATTGCCACTTAACATTTTTGGATCAATGCTTGTAAGCCTGTGGTGTTGTGAGTATTATTCAATAGCAAGCTTCTCCTCCAATATGGAAACTCTCTGAGGTCAGTGATTGTGTTTGTCAGTTTTGGTTTAAGTTCTAGGTATATAATCAGTACTTAATTCATTCCTTCATTCATTCAACAAATAGTTATTAAACATCCTTTAGGTTTCAAGACTATTCTAGGACTTGCTATCACAGCAGTGAAGAAAGTTTCTGTCCTCCTGAAGCTTACATTCTAGTGTGTACATGGAAGTAGAGGGGGAAGGCATAAAATGAATCAATAAATGAGAAATATGTCAGATGGTTGTAATGTTAAGGACTAAAAGAAAGTCAGAAAGAGAGGGAAAGTGCTGGGGAAAGGAGAGAAGAACGTGGCTAAGTTTCCTCATTGCTGAGGTGGTATTTGCAAGGAGACCACAAAGAGGCAAAGGAGTAAGCCATGCAGATATCTGAGTGCATTCTAAGAATAGGAAGCAGTATTTACAAAGGCCCCATGGGGAGAATTTGCTAGAGGCATTCGAAGAACAGCAAGAATGTCAAGAATCCATTCATCAACCTGGGTAACAAATATAGAGCTCTGAAGGATAAGGAAAATATCCAGTTGTGAGGTTATTTCTAATGTAAGCCTTTAAACAAACTCTGAATCCTATCTTGGAAATAGTGCAACTGATGCAAGAGCTACGAATCAAATGGAAAGAAAGCAGTATCAGTGAATGAACCTTTCAGTCACATGTTATTGGACTATCACTGCCTTCCTCACTATAAGCATCGTCTTAGACAATGAAGATAACATTTTCTACATGATTATTGCATAATGGGTGAGAATCATCATGTTAGAGACTGTACAAGAGATTGTTATCTAATTATATCCTTCCAAACAACTTGCAAGTTTGGTAGTATCCTATCTCTCTTACACATCAGTGCAGGGAGATGAAATTGCTGAAGATTATAGAGAAAAGTAATGGGCAGAGTCATAAAATTTCAAAGGATGACATTTTGAAAGTTAAATATTTCCAAAATTAAGACTGAGTTATATAGGATAATTTTCAGAAAAATAATTTATTATATTATCAGACATAGAGTATAGAGAATGCTTTTTCTCATGGTTATGGATAGCCCCCCCCCAAAAAAAATAACAGTTGGATGGAAATATTGAGCAGAGTTAAGTAACAAGATTTAAAAATAGAACTGTAAAGAACACCAGTGTGAGAATCATAAAGGACTCCAGACAAATCAAACCTATGCTGAAGTACATTGTCTTCATTAATTCTTTTACTCGTTATCCAACAACTATTTATTGGATACCTACCATATAACAAATACTATTCTATGAGTTAATCACAAATTTATGGAGAACTAGATATTAACAAGCATCAGTTTTCTATTTAAAAAACGAAAATGATAAATGGGTAAAGATTGATGAGAATGCTGTTTTAAATAGAATAGTCAGAAAATACCTCTCTAAAGAGATGACCTTTGAACACAGAACTGAGTAAATGCAAGCAAATGCATGCGATAATCAGGGCAATTCTGTTCATGCAGAGAAAATAGCAATTACATAGGTCTTAAGGCAGGGGCATGTTAAGCATGGTATATAATTGGAAAGGTTGGAATCCAGCTATTCAACATATTGTTCTGTTTTTTTAATCAAAAGCTTCTGGCAAGAGCATTCTGTGTAGGTCTATATGATGGGCACAATACATTCAGTTCTGTAATGCGCAGCTGGAGTTGTAACTGCAGATCAGGCTAAGACCCTAAAGTTTGTTTTACTGACTTTTATTAAGATTTTTTTACTTTTATAACTAATTTTGTGTGTTTGTAAATACATTCTTTTAAATATTTATCAAGTGCCTACAGTTTGCCAGGCACCGGCTATTCACCAGCTCTTCAAGAACACATTTATTAATTTTTGTATGTATATGTATGTCCAAATATACATTCGGCTCTCAAGGAGGTTAGATTGAAGGAGTGAAATATGCCACCTGTATATACAGCAACTCCGCTGGGGAGCTCGAACTACCCTCTAAGACACGGATGATGTGGCTCATCCAAACAAGGACGCTATCAACATGGACTCCAGTGATAGCAAAGACTTCAGAGAAGAAGAGGGATTGATGCTTTTGTATATTTTATATTTTGTATTGTCTGCTTTTTTTCTTTTCAATATTATAACATAAATTTGTGATTTGTTTTCTAGAAGCAATCATTGGTACCAAGTTCTTTTGAAGAAGTGAATTCTAAATGGTGCTGATGATGAGTAGGTTATAAATTCAACGTAGCAAATTTATGATTTCTTAATTTTACGTGCTTACCAAGTCACCATCTACAACCATTATATCACTATGCCCAAGAGAGTAGGGTTAAAACCAGCAAACAAACAAAAACCACTGCCTCATCTACTGACCTAGGTTATCCTGGAAATATCCTGAATATAATATAGATGAAAACAATTAGGCAAATGGACATAATCAAAATGAGTAAAAGGAGAGGAGATGAATTTTAGAATGAAGCTAATGGACTCTCTGGTTGTTGCATTTTCTATTGTATTCTGCATTATCTCCATCTCCAATACAATTCTATTTAGGCATATTTTTATGCATATCCAAATTCGTATCCAATTTAGGTCTTGAACAAAATTGCCCTGCATATCCCACCCACTGGCATGGCAGTAGCAAAGAAATGAGTCGTAGTGAGCACTCCAGATGTGTTCCTACAATTTTCCCTGGAGTTCCCTGACTTTCTCGTTCTCATCCTTGTATTGTCCCTCTGTCTTATTTCTTCCTGGATCCAGATACTTAAGATGTTGGGGGCATCGTAGTCTTGCTGACAATGAACTAGGCCTCCAGAGTCTGATCGTTTACAATGGTATGAAACTTGTTCAGAGGACATTACACCATAGTAAGTAAAAGCATGGCTCCCATGTCAGGTAGCTGGAGTTTGAAGTCTGCCTTCATTACTTACAAGTTGTATAATCTTGGAAATAGGGCTTTTTTTTTTAGAACATCAGTTTTCTGATCTAGAAATCATAGCCCTTCCTTTACAAAGCTGTTGGGGAAACAATCATCAGCTTAAATTCAGACCCTTGAGCTTTCTCTTCATGGTCACAATGGACAAGATACTCCATCCGATCTAATTATGACTCTAAGACCCAGTCTTTTAGCCCGTCCCACTTTACTTGAGAAGATTCTAGGCAGGGTTCCCAAATCAAGCATGGAGATTTGTGTTTCTAATTGCTTTTCATCCTTTATGTCACTTCCAATCCTTTTTCAGTAGTCTGGCATGGAAAGTTTAGTGATGGACAGGATTTGAAATGGATTTGTTGTGGTGTAAGAGTGAGGCAGTACATTTGGTCTGTAGTGTGTGAGAAAAGGACACCTGCAGGGAGGTGGTCCCTATTAATGGGCTGGCACACTGGGGCAGTGAGAGGAAGAGTTGTATACTTGTGTGCTTGTGTTACATCTGCATCTATCTTATTGTGTCCTCCTGAAAAGAGCTACTTTCTAAGAGTTTGTGTCCTGCAAAATGTGATTTATGCTTTTTGAGTCTGTGGGTATGTTTTGCTTTATTTTCTTTTAATCTGAAGACTAAAAGAATTTGATTTATTATAACAATGTATAGGCATATATTTTTTAATTTGTTTTTTTTTTTCTTGTGGCATGTGAAATTTCAGTCAAAATAACATGAATATGTGGAGGATAAAATAAAGTCTTTCTACATACTTAAATCTGAGTAGAGTAAAAGAACAAAACCTTTGGTTAGCTTATTAGTATTTCATGTATAAAATAATATGCACTTATTAAAGTTAGGTTTAAAATAATGGTATGTCTAAAGAAGAAATTGTATTGCCCCTCTTAGTCCTGTAATCCCGACCCAACTGTCCATATTGTCATGCATTTTCTTCTAGGCTTTGTTCACTGTAAAATGATTTATGCTCATGGGCCCTCAAACTGAATGTAAAGCTATGTATCCTAATATTATAATTTAAATATAAACTAAGAAATTTTGCATATTATTGCAGAGTTTTCAGAACCAACATTTTCAAAGGGATGCAACTATTCAGCTTATGTTTAATGTTAAGACTTTTCCAGGTTTTTGTTTTTTATATTATAAATAGTGCTGGAATTAAACATCTTGTTTTTCCTGTTTATTTGTTTTTTAAGGCCAAATTTGCAGGCTAGCTTTTCTATTATTATTCCTTATTACTCCAAATGAAAGAGATGACTATTTTGCTTGAAATTTCTTAACTTTTGGATGCTAATTCTTGACTTTATTTGCATGTATGAATTATCTTTTTTTGTAGGAATGAAAATTATCTTTGAAAGTTATTTTGATTTCCTTCAAATATTTAGTACATTCTAAGTAGTCTCTAAACATTTGTTAAATAAATGTCTAAAGGAAGAGCAGTTAAGAAATATGATTTTTCTTTTATTTGGCTTTTATTTCCAAGTCTCATTGTCAACACAGAGTCACTTGTTTTGACAATTTCCCAGATTATGTTTCCTCAGGTGAAATGCACAGTTACTAAAATTCAAACACAAGCTCATTCAATGAAGGCCCGTATAATTGGCAGAAGTATTGACTTAACTAAACATTAGCCTTGGCAAAATAAATTTGAACAGGCAGCCAATTCACAAAATTGCTAATTGCTCTTACTTCACTGTGTATCTTAGTTGGCATTTGTTCTTTCAACATGACTTGCATATATATGGTCAATCTCATGTTCCTCAAATATTATTTGATCTTTAGCTCTCTGAAATACTCAAAAGTATAATTCATAACTCAAATATTTTGTATTTCAGTTATTTAAAGTGTGATTATTAATAGCAGATGTCAGAGATTCAGGATTACACACGTGTGCGCTATATACACACACAGTGTGTTGACAAGTAGATTTTTATTTATTATGTACTCAATCAGTCAATTAATATTTCTGAACATAGGTTCTGGTCTTAAACAGTATTTTTAAAACATGATTTCCATTTTAAAGGAGCGGTTCTCAGCCAGGAATGATTGTGCTCCCTAGGAGACATATGACAATGTCAGGAGACACTATTAGTTGTCATAGATAAGAAGTGGGAGAGAGTGCTATTAGTATCTAGTAGGTCAGGAATGCTGCTAAATCTACTGCAGTTCTCAGGACAGTCCTCCAGAGCCAAAGATTATCTGGTTCAGAACATCAATAGAACTAAGATTAAGAAACCCTATCTAAAGGATGTCACAATCTCAGAGAAAGGGCAGGCATGCAAATCTAATGAAGGAATTAAGATTGTCACAGATACCAGGGAATGAGTATATCATGAAGAAATGTAAAGGAGGATATAGTCAACTTCCTTTGCAAAATATTGAGAAGTTGAGAAGATGATGATAAGCTGAAAATGGGAAGAGAGCAAGACAGGCAGGAGCTTGAGCAAAGACATGGTTATGTGACAATATGAATGACTTACTTAAGTTGGAATACAGAATGATGGTGCAGAACTCCATGAAATTTAGACCGGTAGTCAAAGGCTTGATTTTCAAGATTCAGTTTCGCAAGCTAAACTTTATCCAGTAGACAATGGGAGTCCATTAAAAGGTTTGACCCATGAAATCAAAGATTATGGATTCATTTAAATGATTGAAATGAATACCAGTAGTCAAAAGAAGACTAGAAGAAAAGAGAAGTGCTTAGAGGCATGGATGTCAATTTGGCCAATATTTAAACAGTAGGAAGTAATACTAAGGGCCTGATTTATCTGACCATGGATGGATTTGAGGGTAGCTGCTGTGTAATGTTAATGCTAAGTCATTCGAAAGGATGAGAATTGGTTCTCCATTGAATGTGAACTTTGAGGAAGAAAAGATATTCTTGATGAATTTTAAAAAGTCTGCCTCAGTTATCTGCAAAGATGGTGGTGCCACCTTCCAAGAGAAGAGAGAGAGAATATCGGAAAAGATAACTAAGTCCTCTTCTCTGCATGCTGAGTTTGAGCAAGCAGTAGGCATACAGTTCTGTAACCATGGAAAGAAATGTACATTGGAGACAGCAAATTGGAATTTTCAACATTGAGTTACTTGAAACATTTGAGTATATGCATTTGTTCAAGAAGAACATCAGAAGAGAAGATGGATCCTCTGAAACTACAAATATTCAATTTTCAAGGCGAGAAAGAGAAATTAGCTTTTGCAGGCCAGAGTATGCAGTCAAATACATGATGGGAACCAGAGCAGTGGCATAATGAAGTAGAAAGTGTGTAGAGGGCATCTGGTCACTATCTGCAATTAATTAATTGCATAAGAATTCCATTTCCATCCAACTTATTTAAATTATGAAAGAAGTATTTAGAAAGTACTTGGCCAAAGTAAAAACTGATAAAGGGAAATCCTTACATTCCAGAAGTAAAGGGGGAAAAAAAAGTTAAGATCAGAATTCAGAGGCTAAAAATTGTACAGTTACCAGAACTTGGAAAAACACCTTAGATGCTAGGTTCCATGTTTTGTTAGTTTTTCTTAGAGCTCTTGTTTTATAGAAAAATCATGTAGCAAATATAGACTACCCATATAATACTTTCACAAAGTTTTCCCCATCATGAACATTTTGCTTTAGTGTGGTACCTTTGTTAGAATTGATGAAATAATATTATTGCAATTATACTATTAACAATAATCTATTATTTACAATAGGGTTCATTGTTTGTGTTGTGAAGTCCTATGGTATTTTAAAAAATTTTATTCAGGTAACATATATATGCCTCAAAATGTCCTTTTTAATCACATTTAAATGTATAATTCAGTGGTATTAACTATGCTCACAATGTTGTGCTACCATCCTTACCTTCCATCACCAAAACATTTCAATCACACCAAACAGAAATTCTGAGCCAGATAAGCATTAACTCACCATTCCCTACCTTTTCCCTAGCCCCTGCTAACCCGTATTCTAGTCTCTGTCTCCATGAATTTGCTTATGGTAATTATTTCTTACCAGTGGTCTCATGCAATATTTGTCCTTGTCTAGCTTATTTCACTAAAATGAAGTCTTCAAGATATATTCAATTGTTGCATTTATCAGAACACCATTCTTTTTACAGCCAAATAATATTCCATTGTATGTATATACCATGTTTTGTTTTTCCATTCATTGTTTATGGAAAATTGGGTTGCTTTTATTTTCCAGCAATTGTGAATACTGTCACTATGAATAACAGTGTGAGAGTACCCGTTTGAGTCCCTGCTTTCAATTTTTATGCGTAAATATCTAATAGTGAAATTGCCAGATTGTTGGTAATTCCAAGCTTAACTTTCTTAGGAACTACCAAGCTGTTTTCTACCATAGCTGCACCATTTTAAATTCTCACAAGCAATAAATGAGTGCTCCTTTTTCTCCAGGTCCTCACCAACACTTATTTTCTTTTTTGAAATAGTAACCATTCTAGAGGATATGAAATGGCATCTCATCGTATTTTCATTTGCATTTCCCTAGTGGCAGTAGCACTTAGCAATTTTCCATGTGCTTTTTGACCATTTGAATATTTTCTTTGGGGAAATGTCTACTGAAATATTTCCTTTTTTTGTTTGCTTTTTAATGGGGCTGCTTGTCTTTTTGTTATTGAATTGCAGAATTTCTTTATATATGCTAGATAGAAAACCCTTCTAGGATATGTGGATTACAAATATTTCCTAAGTGTGTAGGTTGTCTTTTTACTTTCATTATGATGTCTTTGGATACACAAAAATTTTAAATTGTGATGAAGTCCTATTTATATTTTCTCTTTTGTTGTTCATGCTTTGGCATAAAGTCTAAGTAACCTTTGCCTAGCACAAGGTCCTGAAAATGTTTCTCTATTTTTTTTATAGTTTTGGATCTTATATGTAGATTTTTGATCCATTTAGATTTCATTTTTGCATATGATATGAGGGAAGAGTCCACCTTCATCTTTTGCATATGAATATCCAGTTTCCCCAGCATCATTTGCTGAAGACACTGTTCTCCATTGAGTGGACTTGGCACCCCTGTCAAATATCAATTAGCTATAGATATGAGGAGTTTATTTCTAAATTCTCAATTTATTTCATCGGACCATATGTCTTGCCTTGAGCCAGTTTTGATAATGTTAGCTTTGATATAAGTTTGAAATTCAGGAATTGTTTTTTCCAACTTTGTTCTTCTATTTCATGATTCTGTGGGCTGATCAGGCACCCTTATAAATTGATGGTTTTCTTTTCCATTTATGCAAAGAGGGCTGTTGGAGTTATTATTGAAATTGTTTTGAATCTGTAAATTGCGTTGGGTAGAATTGAAATTTTAACAATATCTAGTCTCCCAATATATGAACATGGAAAGTCCTTCCATTTATTTAAGCTTTCCTTGATTTCTTTTAGCAATGTTTTCTAGTTTTCTGTGTGTTGTCCTTTACGTCTTAGATACATTTATTCCTACATATGTGAATCTTTTAATTGCTGTGCTGGTTTGAAAGTATGTATGTACTCTAGAAAAGCCATGCTTTAATCCTAATCCCATTTTGTAAAGGCAGCTGTTTCTTCTAATCCCTATGCAGTACTGCATGTTTAGATCTATAATTAGATCATCTCCCTGGAGATGTGACTCAATCAAGAGTGGTTGTTAAAATGGATTAAGTGGAGACATATCTCCACCCATTTGGGTGGTTCTTGATTAGTTTACTGGAATCCTATAAAAGAGGAAACATTTTGGAGAAAGCTAGAAAACTGGTGAGTCCACCAGCCAGCACTTTGGAAATGAAGAAGGAAAACACCTACTGGGGAGCTTCATGAAACAGGAAGCCAGGAGAGAAAGCTAGCAGATGATGCTATGTTCACTATGTGCCCTTCCAGCTGAAAGAGAAACCCTGACTGTGTTAGCCATGTGCATTCTCACTTAAGAGAGAAACCCTGAACTTCATTGGCCTTCTTGAACCAAGGTATCTTTCCCTGGATGCCTTTGATTGGATATTTCTATAGACTTGGGACATTTTCTTGGCCTTAGAACTGTAAACTAGCAACTTATTAAATTCCCCTTTTTAAAAGCCATTCCATCTCTGGTATATTGCATTCTGGCAGCTAGCAAGCTAGAACAGATTTTGGTACCAGGGAAGTGGGGTGCTGCTGCAGTTTGCAAATACCAGATTGTTGGAGCAGATTTTTGGATGGATAAGGGAAAGATTTTGGAGGAATTGCGAAGAGAATGATGGAGAGGTCCTGGAGTGCTTGAAGAGACTGTTGGTATAAATAGAAACACTGCCAGTCTGGACAAAGGGGAACACAAAAGTGACAAATTGGAGTTTGCAGAGTGAGAACCATGGAAGTACAGGTCTGAAGCCAAGAAACCTCGGGCCAGCAAAGTGGACCCAACCATATACATGGAGAGGGTGAGTTTGCCCTGAAAGGCGAGGATGAGTCTCCCACCTGGTTGCAGTGGAAGAGTCATGCAGCCTCAGGCTTTGGAGAAGGTACAGCACATTCCTTGGGGATTGGGGAGAGCCTGGCTGCCACCACATGGAGGGGTTGAGTGTGTGCCCCAGAAATGGCAGAGAGCCCAGGTGTGGCCCCAATGCTAGGAGAGGGTGGAGCTGCGAAAAGGGTGGTCTCCTCAATGTCCCCCAAGGTTGATTTGGAAAGGGTGGGCTACTGCATAGGCCCTTGGAAAGGGTGGGGCTGCCACTTTCTAAAGCAGAAGGATAAATGACTTTCAGGCTTTGAAATCCAAAGGACTTTACCCTGCAGATTTTCAGAACTATTTGGGTCTTGTGACATCTGTGTTCCTTCCAATTTCTCCCTATGGAAATGAAAACATGTATCCTTTCACTGTCCCTCCTTTGCCTATTGACACCAGATAACTTGTTTTGAGATTCATAGGTCCACATCCAGAAGAGAATTTTTTGCCACTTTAATATCACTTAAGGTGATGTGTATAGTTGCCAAGTTGTCAAGGGGTGGACATGTGGTAGTTAGAGTCAGGTGTCAATTTGGCCAGGTGAAGGTGCCTAGTTCTATTGCTGTGGACATGAGCCAATGGCATGTGAACCT
>PVIY010044768.1:0-19482 GCA_004026745.1 Myrmecophaga tridactyla | reverse complement strand
TCATGTCCCACATAGACAGGGGGAGGGTGGTGAGTCTGCTTGCTGTGTTGGCTGGAGAGAGAGGCCACATCTGAGCAACAAAAGAGGTTCTCTTGGGGGTGACTCTTAGGCTTAATTTTAAGTAGGCTTGACCTATCCCCTGTGGGGTTAAGTTTCATATGAACAAACCCCAAGACTGGGGGCTCAGCCTATAGCTTTGATTGTCCACACTGCTTGTGAAAAATTGGACTTCTTATTGCTTCATTGAACAAGCTTTACTTATTCTACCCTCTGCGTTAGTACTTTTCAACCTTACTGGACCATCAGAGTCTCTGTGGAACTTTAAAACACACAAAGAATCTCTGAGTCTTAGTCCTGAAAATCAAACAAAAATATTTAAAGCTCCAAAAATGATTTAAATGCATAGCCAAAACTGGGAACTATTTCTCTGTTCCTTGTTTGTGTTCTTTCTTTTTGCTTGTGATAACTTTCTCCTTTGCCTGCTAAGTTTTATATACTCAAGACCTAGACTAAAAGCTTTCGCTGAGCTCTCTAACCCAATGTTCAACTTTCAACTTTCTCTATTACTTATTTGTGTGCTACATATCTGATGCTGTAGTCCAAGTTGGCATCTTTTTTCATGTTTATCTTATCTTTTCAAATAAGAATAAGGTAGTGATGATTCCTCATAGAACATAAAACAGTTTCTTGTACTAAATAAATATCTGTTTATCATTTTGTTAATTTGAGTTATTTATTGTTTCACATATATCTTGTGTGTGTATCTGGTGCAGTGGTGGAACTACAATAAGAATTTCTTAGTTTATTGATAGAATGAATAAACTATATATGTTTGATGGTAACAAGCTTATAATGTATGTATTTACTTCTTTGTTAGTATATAATAATTCAGATTTGAAATTTGTTTGCATAAAGCAATTACATTTTTCCTTAAAAGATTTAAGCAACAAAATTTGGTGAGCACATATACTTAGCTTGTATTTTTAATTAAACAGGATTTAATCCATGATCTCAAATCAGAGTTAAGTGGAAATATGGAAGAACTGATCCTTGCTCTGTTTATGCCATCTACATATTATGATGCCTGGAGTTTACGGAATGCAATGAAGGTACTATTATTATATGTAATTGTGTATTTCATCCTATTTCATATGTAAAACTCCACAAATTATGGCCGTGTGAATTTATAGTGATAGTTAAATTAATATATTATCTCATATCATCTGATTATATAGATCTTTGTAGTTCTAGAGGTCAAAGAAATATTTGATGGAATAGTGCAATTTAATTACTTTCAGATGTTTTGTTTTTCTTTTGCATAATTCTCCCTTTCTTTCGTTTCGCATAGGGAGCAGGAACTCAGGAACGTGTCTTGATTGAAATTCTGTGCTCAAGAACAAATCAGGAAATCCGAGAAATTGTCCGATGTTATCAATCAGAATTTGGACGAGACCTTGAAAAGGACATTAGGTCAGATACATCAGGGCATTTTGAACGTTTACTTGTATCTATGTGCCAGGTTAGTATAGCGTGAATATTTGTGTGTTGGTGGAGGGAACTTTCTTTCCTACGTTTTGCCAGTAAGCATTTATTCCTTTTAATATTTAGCCCTCTTGGAATCTTGCATCTTTAAGGGTGACAACACAGAATACAACATACAGAATTCCTTGAGTCACTATTGAGATTTATGTCTGCAGATCTGGCTTTTGTAAGCAATTAGAAATTAAGCTCTTAAGGTTGCATGGAATCAGAAATCAGCTCGAAGTTCTGTGGCTGGGATGGGGATGATTCTGTAGTTTTAAGCTTCGCATTAAACTTTTAGCCTGTGAAGTTGGGCCATCAGCTGAGGATGTGCTGGACGAGCATGAAAGTGCTATGGGAGGTGAGAACCTTGTGAGGAGAGCCGGAAATGCAGAAAAATGTTCCAGGGTTCACAGTAATATTATGGTTAGCACCTTCCTTCTATTTCTTCCTCAGATGTGCTGGAGATGTAGCTGAAAAGATTCCAAATAGGGTATTGGGAATGACATTAGAAACACACTTGGAATGAGATAAGGATGTATTTGAAAGCAATATGCAAAAGTCTAGAAGGCTGACTCAATATCATGAATTATTGGCTGTCCTGATAGTGCATAACGTTAGACAGTCTAGAGAGATATAAAAGTATAAGAGGGGCACTTAAGAGTGAAGGAAGTGTGGGAAAGTGAGTGGATGTGGAAATGAGAAAATAAAGCAGATGGGTTGATGGAAATTGAATTACCTATAACAGAGTACTAGAGCAGGGGAGTAGATCATAGAACAAGAAGAGAAAAAGCAGGAACAGAGATGATTCAGCGCTCAGTGTATAGTATTAAGACTACAGGAGTGCTGAATTTTTTTTAGGCAGGGCTCAAGGCCTGCTTCATAAAGCAAAGGGATGTCATCTAGTGAGTGAGCAGAAGGGTGGCCTCCTAGGAAAATGGGACTGTACAATGTGTTTGACTCTAAAGGCAACAATTTCGAAGGTTTTTCCTGAGCACCCTTTCTTGTGCTGTGTTCAGCTACCCACTTGGAATATGCCTCTACGTATACATTGCGCCATATGCTCTTTAGTTAAAAAGATAGCTCACCTTCAAGGAGCATCTCTCCATTTTGTTCCTCAGACAGCCCCAAGACCTCACAGAGTAACCTTTCCTTTGTTTGGGTTTGTGTTTCTATTTTTGAGAGAAATCAGCTGCTCATCTAAACTTACTTTTGTTCAGGCCTGTATCTTCCAACCTCCCCCTCTCTCATTGCCTCTGTCCTGATCCAGGGAAGATTTTGGTGTACAATCTGGCACACTCTTCCTGAACTTGAGTGATTTATAGCTTCTTTTAGAAAGTTCATGTTTCGTGCTAGTGATCAATGAAAGAGAGTAGTGGTAAGGGGTATTGAAAAAAATTAGGGGAAACAAAGGCTAAAATATATTGGGTAGATGGAAATACCAGCAGTCAATGAGAGGGAGGTGTAAGGGGTATGGTATGTGTGAGTTTTTTTCTTTTTTCTTTTTATTTCTTTTTCTGAATTGATGCAAATGTTCTAACAAATGATCATGGTGATGAGAATATACAACTATGTGATGATATTGTGAGTTATTGATTACATACCGATAATGGAATGATCATATGGCTAGAATGTTCGTGTTTGTATGCTGTATTTAAAAAAAAAAGTTCATATTTCATTTGTATGTATATCTAAGTACTCGTAAATACATAGATATCAAGATTACACTTGGATAAAGGAAAGAAAGTAAAACTTCTGTATCGTATACTCCCTCCCCGTACTTAAATTGTTTGAGGGCAGGGACTTTGTCTCTTCCTGTCCCCACCACCAAGCATGGTGCCTGGCACACAGTTAAGTACTCAATACCTTTTAATTGCATGAATGGAACATAGTGGAACTTGGTATAATGTAGTTTAATGTTAAATTATGACTAAGGAGAGGTGAAATTTCTCCATATGAGTAGTAGTTTATATCTCCAATAGATATATTTTTGTTTTTCTTTTTATGGAAAAATGTCTGGTTTAATTTAGCTTTCAAAGCCCTGAAAACCTCTCATTTTAACATGACCTCATTAAACCTGATCATAGATTATAAAGTCCAAAGATGGTCATGTAACAAAGTGCTGGTTACACTAGTATAATTTCTCTGGAAATGAAAGATATGATCAGTGTACTTTATGCATTAACCTTTAATAAATTGTTCCTTTAAATCCAAAAGTGACTAGATTGGAAAACTTTTTTTTTTTAATAGAACTTGTCTTATTTGCTTCCAATTCCTGCCTTCCTCTTTTGCAGGGAAATCGTGATGAGAGCCAGAATGTAAATCATCAAATGGCTCAGGAAGATGCTCAGCGTCTCTATCAAGCTGGTGAGGGGAGACTTGGGACAGATGAGTCTTCCTTTAATATGATTCTTGCCACAAGAAGCTTTCCTCAGCTGAAAGCCACCATGGAAGCTTATTCTAGGGTATGAGCTTTTCTTTTGAAGATTGGCTTTTGTTTGTTTTAAGGTGTGAAAATATTTAACCCCTATAATTTTGTTTGCAGATGGCTAATCGAGATTTGTTCAGCAGTGTTAGCCGTGAGTTTTCTGGATATGTTGAAAGTGGTTTGAAGGCCATCCGTAAGATATTTTTGTGTTTTGCTTTATTTTGCTTTTTAAATGAGCAGGGTCCATTTGAATAGTTGTTCTCATTAAGCAATAGTAATGCATATAGCTTAGGCAGAGGCTGAGGTAATCTTGTGTTGTTAGATATCCTGTGTTTATATGTTCCCTGTGACTGTTTGGTGGTGTGGTCAAATAGGGCTGTTTTTTTTAATCATTTGCCCTTTATTCTACATGCCTTTCTGGAGTACTGTGCAAGACTATACTATAGATTATATCTTTCCCTTTAAGGTGAAAGGAAAAGGCTGAATAAACTACAAGTCCCACCAGGCAAAGTGTCATTTTTTGTCCTCAAAATACTCAAGTGCTCAGTCCAGTGAGACCTTTTTCTCTCTTGAAATTAAAAAACCAATTTCAGATGTCCTGACATTCAGTTGTCTAGCAAAATAAAATTTTTATTCTCCTAGAAAATATAGGACTAAGGAGAATGGTATTAATAATGGAATGTATTACAAATATTATTATAGCAGTGGTGGCTAAAATAATAATGTACAATTATTATCATTTAAAGAAAGAAACTTGGCTAAGTGAACTATCTAAGAGAGAAAATATGTCATATTTCTGAGCATCACTCTCAGATCTGTGCTTTAAGATTAGAGTGAAACTTATGTCCATCCCTTAGCCAAATGATATTCTTGACCTCTGGAATTATGATTTGAGTCAGTATTCCTTTTAAGTAAGATATTACTAGAGTATAGTTGCTATAGACTTTCTCACTTTAAGGGGGAAAATGTGGAGAATTTAAGGCACATCTGTGGAGAGAAAGTAGGATTACTGGACAAAGGGATTCATCTAGAAATGAAGATAGCCTGTCTAACTCAGCTAGAAGGAAGGATGGATGCTGAAAAAAATCAAGGGGAGAACATCTCCACCTCGTCTTAGATTTCCAAGATAATTATATAGAAAATAGCCAAAGGCAGGCCATAAGCAATAAATGAAGGTGGAGGGTGGACTTGTTTGAAATGGAGCTTTTCATAGCTTGCTGAAAGCAATGATTCAGTATCTGAAACACTTTTACTTTTCAGTGCAGTGCGCCCTGAACCGCCCTGCCTTCTTTGCTGAGAGGCTGTACTATTCCATGAAAGGTGCTGGTACAGATGACTCAACCCTGGTCAGGATTGTGGTCACTCGCAGTGAGGTAAGGCTTTCTCTTTCTGTCTGTTCTTACTTGAATTTTGAATGTTTATTTCTTAAAAGTTCCTCCTTTGGTTGCCAAGCCCTTAGCAGTGCTGTTGAGAAGGAGCTCTGTCTGTCATTGCTGTTAGAGATTGTATAAATCACCCTGTTCACTTTCCTCGTGCTGTGATAGGGGCTTACATTAGTGAAATAGACTGCTGGGCCAGAGTGAAGGAAATACCAAGAGATTTCCTACTTGAGAAGGTCTTTGGAGAATACCAGCTTATGGGAAGTTAGAAGACATTCATCTTTGGATTTTCATTTTCCTTATCTAAAAAGTTATATGAAGGACCCACACAGATTAATCATTTTGAGTGTCAAATATTTCTTGAAATTTAGCATCTTTATTAATTATAAAACAATTTTAAAAATTCATCTATTAGCGCTTTACCTAAATATAGCCTCGTGTTTTTTAGATGATTAATATTTTTGGAATAATAGATAAAACGAGTACTACTCTTACCAGTATTTTTAGAGAAGTGAATCAATCTAGCACTGGTACAAATGCTAGCTACAAAATGTCAGTCACTGGGTTCCCTTTCCTCTCCACTTTGATTAAAATTAGGATTCTTTCACTATTAAAGAATTATAATAAACAACACTTTTCTTTGTGACCACTGTTTCTAACATCAGAAATCTCATCTCTTATGTAGATTGATCTTGTACAAATAAAACAGATGTTCAGTCAGATGTATCAGAAGACCCTGGGCACAATGATTGCAAGTGACACCAGTGGAGATTACCGAAGACTTCTTATGGCCATTGTGGGCCAGTAAAAGGGATTTATTTTTAAATAAATGGAGCTATTCATAGCTTGTTCTTCAAAGCACCGTTCGTAGATGATTATTCAAAGCGATGACTGATCTGCATGCAGCAACATCACCCATCACCTAACCAAAAAGGCTTCTTACCAAGGACTGTGTCAGGGTAGTGTGCTCCGTTTGCACATGTTGTTATTGCCTTAATTCTAATGTTATTTTTTTCTCTGCATACAATCAGTGTACAGCCAAATCACAATGATGTAGTAATAATGCAATGTTTGTAAAGCATAATTCTCACTGCTCTTATACTAATCAGGATGTCAAAGTGAATAAAAATCACACCAGTCTCTAATTCTGTGTAATGATATTAAATTGGGAGGGAAAAAAAAGGTCGCTGAAAGCTCTGCTTTGCATTGCCCTACTCAGTTTGTTGGATAATATAGTTGGTAGTGTGCCAAAACTGTATTACTTTTTTAAAAATTCAGCTTTTTTGTCCTGGGAGAATAATTTGCGTCTTATTTTACATAAATTGGTATACTATATTCTTAAATACTTAACTTTCCGTGTAGAAAATAGATTAGTGTTACCTGTAGCAACTTTTTAAAAAGGGAATTCAGTGTCTATATGCATAAAATGTGTATTTTATGCCTATTAAAACTTTTTGAAGGTCTTTATTGGCCCTTGATTTTCAAAAATGTATATTTTTAAATGTAGTTTTGAAATGTCTATTTTTAGACTCTAAAATTAGTCACTACTTATAAACTAAGAAAGTGAAGTTTGACAAATAGAAGGTGCTCAATTATGACTAAGTGACTGAGTAGTAAAAGCATCTCCCCCGGAGAATTGAATGCTAGTTCTTTGGAGGAATAATCTAGGAGCCCAGTTAGTGGTACAGCAAGGGAATTTCTAAACCCATTGATTTATCCCCATAACTGAGCAATTAGTTATTGAGTATTTGGCACCTTACATTGGGTAGTTAAGGAAAATACAAAGGAAGGAGGTTTGTAATTCAGTGGGGATTCTAAATCAAAATTAGAATACAAAGTTAGATTCTAAATTCTGCCAAGGATAGGAAAAATAAGTTATTAAGTATTAATTCATCAAATCTAATAAAGATTTGAATGATTGTACAAAAAATTAGGGGTTAGACTAGTAAATATCAATGGTAATTCAGTAAATGTTTTGTGTAAGTACTAAGGGATGTGTAAACTAGAATAAGATACAACCTTGTCCTTAGGGCTAGAGAAAACCCGTACCCATTAGCAGTCAGTCCCCATTTCCCCATGCCCCCAGGTCCTGACAACTACAAATCTGTGTCTTATTTCTATGGATTTGCCTTTTCTGGATTTTTCATATATATGGAATCTTGCAATATGTGGCCCTTTATATCAGACCTCTTTAATTAGCATAATGTTTTCATAGTTCATCTGTCATAGCATGAATCGGTACTTCATTATTTTTTGTAAATTTCACATAACATAAAATTCACCATTTTAACCATTTTAAAGTGTAACAATTCAGTGACTTTTAGTACATTCACAATGTTGTGTCACCATCAGCTCATCTAATTCCAGAACAGTTTGATCACCCTAAAAGGAAACCCCGTGCCTTCTACCATAAAATCTTTTCTCTCCAATTATTTATATCATTTTATAATTATTGTAACAATTTATAATTGTTCTTATTCAGTGAACTGTAAATCCATTCCTGTCATTGTTTATTTTGATGTTCAAATTGTCCCTGATTTGACCAGTGAGGGCCCCTTCAAGCTGGGCCTCAACACTGCAACATTTAAAAATATATATATTGCTAAGATTCAACCATGTGGTGTGTAGCTGTTTGGTTTGAAATAAATCATTTTGTGAATATACCACAGTTTTATTCATCCACTTTTCTGTTGATGGACATTTAAGTTGTGCCCAGGTTTTTGCTATTATAGTTTGTTATTCCAACTTTTTAAAGTAATGTTAAATTTGGATTGTATTAAAATTGTGTCATATACCTCAAGTTACATTTATTGTACAAATAATGAGCACCTACAAAGTGCATAGCACTGTGCAAAAGCCTATGGTAAGAACCAACATCATTTTACACTCTCACCAGCAGCGTGTAAGAGACAGGCTTACTTCTTAAATAATGCATTGTCTATATTTTTTCAGAGAAATTTTTAAATGATCTGTTTTCAAACCCTCTTGATAAGGCTTTTTCTTTCTTTAAATAACTCTCCGTTTGCTTTTCTCGTATTTACGGAGGAATATTGAGATAAAACGGTCAAGAAGCAAAATCGAAAGTAGGGAAACTACACAACGAAAACTCTTGGCTAAAGGAAAATCGCATTGTCTCTTTAAAGAGCTGCGGACCAGTGTACCGGGGAGGACTGGCGCCTCCGGAGCGCAGGCGCAGAAGTTTCACTCTGTTCCAGGCTTATCTCTACCTGAAAACATTATCGCGAATCTTGGGATAGGCTTGCGGCAGTTAACGAAATAAAATCTCGCGAGGTGTAATTGGTTGCTATAGTTGCGAAAAACACAGCTGCGGCTACCGTAGTTGAGACAGCTATCCCTCTTCAGAAAACTTTCTCCCCAGCCTCCCAACCCGGCACCTAAACGCTACCGACCCCATCAGGCGCGGACTCTCCCACCAGCCCCAGGCCTCCCACCCGAAGGCAGATATAGACCCCTCTTCCCACTTTGCTCCGAGAGCCGTCGCTAAAGTAAGCTCAGACTTTGCCTCTGTCCCGGGCACCCGATCACATTGCAGTCTCCTTCAACTAACCTATGTATTTCTAATTTGGCTCTTCCACTGCAGCTTCTTCGGAGAAGACGACGAGAAGTACGTACGTTGTTTGGGACAGCTAGAATCCCCATCTGACTGTATTGACCATAACTTTTAATCAGTCCAATATCTTCCATTTATTATTCTACAAATACAGGCCGCGAATGCCTCTTGCATAGAAAGAATGTTACCAGGCTTCTGTCTTCAGGAATGTGATTAAACATTTCGTAAAAGCTGTGCAAATTCCATTTGTGGTGCTCCACAGCTTAAGCAGTTTTACTATTTTAGGGGATATTCACAACAAATATAGTATAGGTAGGTCAGAAGTTATTCATTTTTTCGAAGGTGAAACCGAGGCTCAGGAATTTAGGCATTTTCCCAGGGTCACGTAGTTATTAAGTAGGAACTAACCAAGATCTTTTGAATCCCAGTCCGGTCCTCATAAACAAAACAGCAAGTGGTAAATGCCGCAAGAGAAGTATAAAGTGATAAAAGAGTTCACAGGAAGAGCTAATGCTATGACAGAGTAGGCAGGGAAGGCTTCCTGGACTAGGAAGCATTTGAGCTGTATCTTGAAGGTTGAGTAACTTTTGCCCATGTAGAGAGAGTGTGGAGTGAGAAGAATAGGAAGTCTAGTAGGAAGAAAAAAAATACAACAGCACAAAAGTGATTACATACAGATCATCTTTGAAAAATAAAGAGGGCTGCCGTGGCTCAGCAGGCAGAGCTTCGGCCTGCCATACTGGAGATCTGGAGTTCGATTCCTGATGCCTCCTGCCCATATGCAAATTTAAAAAAATAAAAATAAAAATCAAGAAAACAGCATAGGCAAGGTAAAGTGAGAAGTTGATTGGCACTGCTGGAACCTAAAGAGTCTTTAATATAATGCTAAAGTTTAACCCTGCTTGGTAGAGGAGAGGGAATAAGACTGATATGGTCATATGTGTACTGTATTATGATATTTCTCTGCATGTCTCTTAAGTCTCATTTTATACTTTTTTTTCCCTCACACTACATGCCAAACAAACTGCCTTCTAACCCCTACCTAACTTAACTTTGATCTTTTTTTTTTTCCTCTGAACTTTTCACAGTCTCTTCCCTTTGCCTGGAACATCCTTCCCCAATCTTCACTGTAGTTTACTGTGACAAAGTTACAGGTCACTTCCTATAAGGAGATTTCCCTGGCAGCCACGCCTGGAAATGTACTCTCAAATAAAGCTAGGTTTGGACCCAGCTTTATTACTTCCTTGGTGTTTGACCACATAAAACATTTCACTGAAGTTCAGTTCCTTTTTACTAAAATGGAGGTTTAAGAATCACCTGTTGCATTAAAAAAAAAATCACCTGTTGTGACCATGTGATTGTGAAAACCTTGTGACTGACACTCCCTTTATCTGGTGTATGGACAGAAGAGTAAGAAAATAAAGACAAAAGTTAAATAATAGGGGGAATAAGGAGTATGGGATGTTCTGGGTGTTCTTTTTTTAATTTATATTCTTATCTTTTGTGGTGCAATGAAAATGTTCAAAAATTGTGGTGAAGAATGCGCAACTATATGATGATACTGTGAACCACTGATTGTACATTTTAGATTATATGGTATGTTAATATATCTCAATAAAATTGAATTTGAAAAAAATAATCACCTGTATGGATGGATACTTAAATGTAACTCCTGGTCTATGTCTGTCATCCTCACTTGAAAGGGAGTTTACATCTTATCTCTTGTGTTGCCAGCATCTCCCACAGTACCTAACTTTAGAAATGTTTGTTTAAGGAATGATTCTGATAGAAGTGTAACGGGTTAGTATAAGAAAGTAGAGTCAAAGAGGTCAGTTGAGAGACTCTTGTTACAGTCCAGCAAAAGGGTAATAAAGGCCTAATTTAAGTGGTATCATTGAAAAGGAAAGAAGAGAGCTGATGCAAAAGGATATTTCAAATATAAATGTAATAAGGAAGTCAGGGCTGTCTAGGCCCTTGATGGAGACATAGAGACAGGGTTCAAATGATCTGAGCCTATTTAGGGAACTGGGAAAGTAAAGGAATAGCTAAGTGGAGGGAGAATAATTATAAGCTCTGAGAGTAGCTAGGCGCACATAGCATAGTATTTCCTCATTAAATGTTTGATTTGTATTGATAAATTCCACTTTGAATTGAGCCAGAAAGCATGGCCTTAATTTTTTTTAACAGATACCTGATATATTTTTGAAATTGTTTGTGTCAGTGTGGTAAAATAACTAGAAAAGACCTCTGACTAAACAAGACATTTATCAGGATCTTTCCCAATGGACTGACCATTCTATGTGGCTGCTTCTTTTCCACTCTCAAAAAATATTTTTGTAAAACAGAGAGATTAACCTTTGAAGGGAGCTTTAGAGATTTGAAAAAAAAAAAAGTTATCAAAGCACACTGTAAAGGACGTGGGGGACCGGAGGTGGGAAATGGGAGATGGCATCTTTCCATACTTTGTCTTGTGGTGATTTGTGCTTAAGGGGTTAGTTAAATGTATAAGAATCTTTTTAGCACTAATCAGTTGAATCATCCTTTTGACCAACTTGCTAAAGCACTGCCTATCAGCAAAGGTTGGGAAAGGGGAACAAAGCAATTCGCAACTATTCCATTTTCCCAGTTTCTCCTCTGGTATTGGTAATGGTATAATGTAGATAATTGCGCAGCTATAGTACATGAGGGGACAGGTTCATTTGTTCTGTTTACAGGGATCAAAGAAGAACAGAAGGACTTTGCCTAGTTACTGTTATGGAGCAGGTGCCATCAACAGGCAGACCCGTGCAGATCGTTGTGACAGATGGATATGACTTGGTAAAGTTATTTTTGGAAAGCCTTGAAGTTCTTAGTCTCTTCATTCTTCTTGAAACTAGGTTTGCCTTTGGGCTTAGGTATCCTCGTTAAACATCTGCCTCCAGGTAGAGAAAGACAGGTTGGGAGTGCCAGTGGGAGGAATGGAGATTTGTTTGCATTATTCTTTATGGCCAAAATCTCTTAGCTTTACTTAGAAATGGCACATCCTCCTCATTGTTAGTCTACAATCAGAAATCACGTTACTGGAAGTGTTTCCTAATAGCAAAATACCTGGCAGTTTCAATATTAAATTTAAGAAGGGTGAAACAAGAAGTGGCTCTAGTTTTCCTAGGCAGTAGTTCATATATAATTTCCTTTTTTCCTCTTTCTTCTGAGAAAGATCTGAAGTCTTCCAGAGTTTAATTACGTTTGATGAATTTAAATAATAAAACTACAGTAGATGTAATTGTTAAAAATGTTTTAGAACAATAATGAAACATCAGAAAGTTTCATTCAGTATTATGAAGTTAAAAAAATTTTAAAACAGGTTATAATGAATGATCTCCATTTTGTTTTAAAATGTATATATTAAAAGGTACATATAAATATGTGGGTGTATTTTCAAGAAAAACACCAGAAAATACATTCTAAAATGTTAATAGTGTTTACTTATTAGAGTGAAGTTATAGATGATTCTTTTTCTATTGGCTTTTCTCAATTTGCATTTATCTACAGCTAGATTTGTTTAATGACTTTCTCCTTATCCTTTTTGTATCTGTGATGATCTGTGATGTAGTTTGCTAGAAAAATATGGAAAATGGTTTTTAGCCCACGTCAAAGTGGGTTACCAGAAGCTTAAGGGAAGTCTCTCCTTGAGTATAATTGTAAAGTGTTATATTTCTGCCAACAGAAAGGTTTTAAAGGAGATACTCCAGTTACCTTTATTCGAGCAGAATTCAATAATGTAATTCTTGGAGACTCTGCAAAAATTACTGTTTCTCCAGAAGGAACTGCAAAATATAACTTCACTAGCAGTTTTGAGTTCAATCCTGAAGGAGGAATCACTTTAGATGACCTCGCCCACAAACCTGTGTTTTGTAAGTCCTCATGGTTCTAAAAATGTTAATTATGAGTATGTTATGAGGAGAATCTGATGTATTTAGTAGCTGCAGTTGGAAAAGTTGAACATACCTTACCTCCTTAACTAGGACTAACCTGGTATGTCCTGAGTCCTACATGCTTTTGGTAGCAATCATCATGGCCTACTTGTTTTAATCCGTTTGTATCAAAGACTTTTGAAAGATGACTAAGCTTTGCTGGCCTTATCTACTCAAGCTGACTTTAGAGCTGCTCTTTTGAATTCCCAATACACCCTGTACTTAGGGTTGCCAGATTTATGCCTGCACACGCACGTGCGCGCACACACACACACACACACACACACACACACACAGTTCAATATTTAGGATATACTTCTACTAAAAAGTTATTTTTTGTTTCTCTAAAATTCAAATTTAACTGGACATCTTGAATTTTATCTGGCAACCTTATTTTTACTTCTGAATACTTCTATACTGTATAGCAATAATTAATTTGCTTGTCTTCCCTGCTAGAAGAGGAGCTTCTTAAAATCAGGGGCTGTATCTTACTTGTTTCAGAATTTCTAGTGCGTAACATGGTGCTTAGGACACAACAGGAACTCAATAATGTATGTCTCCCCTTCGCCATCATGCCAGTAGAGACCATGTGGGGAGCCTGGACTTCCATACATACCTGGAAGCATCTAGATGCTCGATTGTAGAATCAGTGGAGACCAAATGGAGGCCAAAGCTCCCACTCCTGCTCATGGTAACAAGGAACCACACCCCTTTGTATTAACAGAGACTGAGGGAGGAAATTCTTCCTCTAGTCTCTACCTGACAATAATGAGAAGCCACCTCTCCCCGTTCCCTGACAAAGTGGTGTCAGAAAAAGCCAGCTAAAACATAAGGCCTAAATAATATCCAGAGTCTCATAATATGAAATTGTCCAGGTTTCAATTGAAAATTACTCATAATACCAGGAAACAAGAAGATCTCAAACTGAATTTAGAAAGAAATCATAAGATTCCAATGCATCTTGAGACATCTCAAGATGATAGAGATGTTAGAATTATCAAAGAGTTTAAAGAAGTCATAATAAAAATGCTTCAATAAGTAATTATGAATATACTAGAAACATGAAAAGTAGAACAATTCAGCAAAGAAGTAGAATATTTCAGGAAAGAAATAGAAGATATAAAGAAATCAAATGGAAATTTTAGAACTGAAAAATATAATAACCAAAATAAGCTCAGAGGATGGGCTCAACAGCAGAAGGGAGGGGAGAGATAAACTGAGTGAACTGGAATATAGATTAGAAATATCCAATCTAAATCACAGAGAGGAAATAAAAAAATTTTTTTAATGAAAATGGACCTGTGGGACTATAACAAAAGATCTAACATTCATGTCATCTGAGTCCCAGAAGGAGAGGAGAAAGGGGGAAGAGTCGGAAAAGTACACAAAGGCATAAATGGCTGAAAATTTAGCAAATGATATAAACTTAACAGATTCAAGTGAGGAAACCCCAAGAAGGATACCCACCCACCCCACCTCCAAATCCATGCTAAGAAACACTGATTGAGAAACAAATTATATAGCACTATGAGGAGAAATAAGAAAAATCCAGAGGAGGAGTCATTCTGTGTGATAAGTGACCTGGTGTCTCCAAGAATTCAGTGCCATAGGGAAAAATAATGAGTGCAGGGACTGTTCTAAATGAAAAGAAACAAACAGGACAACTGAATGCTCTGTCATCTCTGATTGGATCTTGGTTTGAACAAACCAGCTACAATATAAATTTTGGGCTAGTAGGAAATATTAAATACAGATTGGACATTTAGATGAGTTAGAGAATTACATTTAATGCTATTATCATGCAATTGCTAGATATGATAAAGGTTCTTTGGTTATATAGGAAAAAATCATATTTTCGATTATGTATACTTCAGTATTTAGGAGTGAAATGTCATGGTCTGTCTTTCAGGAAATAAAAATAAATGAAGCAAATTTGTCATGTTAACAATTATTAATGTACGTCATGGGTATATGGATATTCATTATACTAGCCTCTCTACTTTTTTTTTATATTTGAAAATTTTTGTAATAAATATTAAGCATGCACAGAGTAACGTTGCAGTGAAAGATCTTGTTGATCACTCCGAGATCTGCTAAGCTCTAGCTGGGCAATATGGGAAGGTCCAGACCAGTGTTTTTCAAACTGCAGATTGTGACTTTTTAGTGGTTCCTGAAGTCAATTTAGAGGGATCATGACCATTGATTTCCTACACATTAAATTTAAAAGGTCAGAAAATAACTAAGGGTTTTGAACTAGTAAGGATGAATATTAAGTGAAACATTTATCACTTACCACTATATGTTTGTGTGTACATGATCAAATTGTAAAATCCATTTCTTACTAAAAGTTATAGGCAAAAAGTTTGTAAGTCGCTAAGGTGGTTCAGTATTTTCCACCAGAAGTCATTGATGTTGGTGCCTTCTAGGCTTTCAAATTCATATCTCTTCATCTAAAGTTCTTTGACAATACTTTGTTTGCTGCATGTTGGTTATTTATTGGATGGGCTAGAACTGGTCTTATTTTTTTTGTTTTGATTTTTCTAGTAACTATGACTGAAGTTTTACCAAAGGAAAAGAAACAGAAAGATGAGAAGACCTTAGTACTTGGTCAAGCTGTGGTGGACCTTCTTCCTTTACTGGAAGGTCAGATATGTAATTTGCTCAAAAGCTGAAACAGTAAAGCTCATATAATTTAGCTCCAGAGAAGTGCAGAAATGAGGTTTGAGGAATTTGAGGAATTTGAGGAAAAGATGAGCACATATATCTCTGTCTGCTATAATGCTAATTTAACCTTCCTTTTTTGTTGATGTTGTTTTTGTTTTGTTTTTTAACTTTTTAAATTATATAATATAACATATATACAAAGCAAAGAAAGAAAAAAAGCAATAGTTTTCAAAGCACTCTTCAACAAGTAGTTACAGGACAGATCCCCAAGTTTGTCATGGGCTACCCTATCATCATTTCAGATTTTTCCTTCTAGCTGCTCCAGGGTATGTAACCCTTCCTTTTTTGTTTTCACTTGGTGGTGTTTTTGCAGGACAGAGTTCATTTGAAATGACAGTCCTATTGCACCCTGTTCCAGGCTCACCCTTAGAAACTCTTCGACCAGGGGTTAAGGTAATTGGAATTTTAATTCTCATTTCAGCTTGCTATTTAATCTAATAAGGCAGTGTTCTATTTAGGGTCAATTCATTTGAGTTCAGTTGTTTGAGCATCTTTTCACAGGCACATATAGTACTAGGGTCTGGAAAGCAAAGATGAATAAGTCAGTGTCTTACCTTCCAGGAGTCCACATTCTTTATATATTATTGATTATAATCAAAAATATGATTAAATGGGGGGGGCCTGGGGACACAAGGGCATAGCATAGGTACTGTTTTTTTTTTTTTTGCCCAGGGGTAGATGAACAGAAAGCTTAACCACAGATATACCTCTTGAGCCATGTTCTGATGGGTTAAATTGTGCATAAAAGCATCTAGTATGCATTCAGTATAGTAGCCTGCCTTTAGCGATGGGAGGAGGGGAAGCATGGCCCAATATGCTGTGCGACTGGATTGTCTTCTGGGCTGTGTTTCCTATTCCTCCTGAGGATCAGTAGGTTCTTGGGGTACTGCTTTGCCACTTGGGTACAAATGCACTAACAATAGATACTGCAGCTGCCCTCTGGAAAGGAGAGAGGAGGGGCCCAGTCATCTAACTGTTCTAAATGTAGTTCCCTAATTAACCATTCTGATAATCCCCCTTGGACCCCCTCTGCTTCTTGTTGATTCTGACCTTTGAACTGCCACAATCCGTTCCTGCATCTGCTGTGGTCCTCTCCTGCTCAGGTTTTAGGATGTGCTTGGTTTTTTCCACTTTCGTTTCTTTGTAGATCTGATTTAATTTGCTTCCTATCTTTCAAGAATTGATAAAAATGTGTAGCATTTCTTGTGTTCCAGGACTGTTATAGAATAATCCTTTTATTGGTTATAAAGATATCATTTAACATCCTTTCATTCCATGTGATTTGTGCTGTCTTCATTGGTCCAATCTCCCAGTCTGTGTACTGTTACTTTTCTCTCAAAACCTAAGAAAGTTCGTCAAATGCATTTCCAATCCTCATGATCTTTGCTTTTGGTATTCTTGGGTTTACTTGTTTTGTATATGCAAACAAAAATATATGACAGTTAATTTCCATTTGCTTGAGAATTCTCACTAATTTTATGTCTCAGCATCTCTACTAGGTATTCTCAAAATTCAAAAACTACAATGATATAAACCTTTAATTGAAAAGGAGATTCCAGTTCATCTTCCAGTATTCCCTGCCTTGGTTGAGTAATAATGAGCTAGAAATCTTGGGGACATTTTACTTATCCTCTCAGAGCCTTATGCCTCCCCTTCTTAAAATCAGCCCCTCACCCCCATTTTGGCACGGATTGTACCTTCTCAGGCTCCTGCACCGAATTTCTTTCCTCTGCCTGACTCTTAAGTACTAGGGGTCTGTCCTGGACTACCTTCTCTTTGCTGTTTATGTTCATACTCCTAGGAGTGGAGGGTATGTAGTCCATGATTTTGACAACCAATAGTAGGTTGAAAACTTTTAATTTAACAATTCCAACCCAGACCCCTCTCCTGAATTCCAGAATATCAGATTTTACAACCTCCTACTGTATTTCTCTATTATGATATCCCATAAACACCTAAAATTCAACATTTCCAACACTGAATTTGCTATCTTACCCCAAAATCTACTCTTCCTTTATCTTGGTTATTTTGATTAGTGGCATCATCCATCCCTTAAATCATAGGATTCAAAACTTGTTACATCTGTGTCTGTTCACTCAGATGCTGGCTACCACCGATCCTCAAATCCACCTTTTGCCAAATCCAGCCTTTTCTGATTCTTAAGTATCTTCAGACTCTTCCTTCTCACCTCCATTCCTACTATATATTACCTCATCATCTCTCACCTGGAACATTACAAGGAGCCTTGTAACTGCCCCTCCCTCTTTCCAATTCTACCCTTCCCACTACTTGCAGAGTGACTTAAATGAGTCTGATTACATCTCTTCCCATGCTTAGTACTGTGCAGATCATAGATTCGCTCACTTATATGTTAAAATCCAGACTCTTTAGCAGGTATACAACACCCTTGATGATGGGAGCCCATCATCTCTTCAACTTCATCTCCCAGGATAAGAAGAGTACCTCTCATATTTTGTTTTGGACTACTTACACAGTGCTGAATACACCAAGCTATTTCAGTCCGCCTTTACACACACTGTTCTTTTGGTTCAGAATTATTTTCTCTTTACTTCCTTGTTTATCCAGATTGCAAACTCCTATTCATCCTGCAAAAGTCAACTCATACATCACTATCCCTTACTCTTCCCAACCCAGTAATTAATTATTCAGTTTCTCCTTGGTGTTCCTCAACTAGAGCATTTTATGCAGGTTTCTATTGTAGCATTTATCATAAATAATGATGGAACAGACTGTGACTCTTCATTTTTATATCTTTGGTGCTGTAGTAAAGTTCCTAGCATATAATAAGAAATGAATATACATTTTGTATTGTATTGTATGTGAAGATTCCACATGTATATTCGAACATACAAAGATATATATAAATATATTTGAAAAAGTGTTTTCTTATTTCAAAGCACTATATTTTAATTTAAAAATAATCATAAAATATAGGCTAGCATAAAAGCACCCCTATCTCATTTATTCATGTGCAACTACTAGGAATATTTCAGTTTAGAACCTTCCAATTCCTCTTCTATGTGTATTTGTATATACATTTGACCAAGGATAGTAGAGTGGGAAGGGCTCTCATTAGGGATAACGTTCTATTCCTGGCACTATCTCTCATTCATGAGACCTGGAGAATATTATTTCAGAGCTCAACTTGGAAATGATTAAGTTTGACTTAAGCTTGAATAGTACTGTGAGATACAGATGAGATAATGAAAAAAAAAGGGGGTGGGGTGGGGAGAATCTCTGGCAATTTTCAAAAAACTGCATAATTTTATTCTTTTGCAACAGTGTAGTCTTGAAGTGAAAGTATTTGTGTCAGAGCCATTACTGACCACAGCTCAGGTGTTAGGAGGCAATCTACTAAAAGTCACATTGGAGGCTGCCTACTCTGTGCCTGAGTCCTTTATTCCACTGGGACCCCTGCAGAATTACATGGTCGGTTTGCAGGTTCCATCAGTTGGAGAGGTAAGACCCTATCATCACATATTTATATAGATTTGAATATTTCTACATTCAAATCTGATAGCTCTTCCACACCTAAAGTTTTATTCAATTTATAACTTGTTTAATGACTGAGATTTATTTTATACTTAAGAAATAAAGTTTATTTGTGTTTTAGATACATATTTATATTTACAATTTATATATTTATTATGTAATGTACTATAAATGACAATTTATATTACTAAATATATACTTATAGCAGAAATGTGTAAAATATTTAAAATTGTTGATGTTTTAGTGTATTTCTATTTCGATTATTTTTATGCATATATTTTGTGGATTTTGTACAATGTACTTTATTATACAAAACTTTCTCTTAATTCCAGGTTATTTCCTTTGGCCAAATTTCTACATAAAGAATGATTGGGTATGGGTCTTTTGAGGTTC